>VZTI01001177.1:48935-69373 GCA_013397865.1 Struthidea cinerea | reverse complement strand
AGAAAAAAAAAACCAAGGGTACCGCAGAAACAGAGGAGCGTATCTCCGTGTCCTTGAAACAACTGCTTTGAAACGTTTTTTGTTTTCTGTTCTTCTCAGACTCAGTTTAAAGGCACAGAAAAGATTGGTGGGCATAGGGTAGTGATAGGGGATACACATTATAAAGTCACCCCAAGACAGGGGTGTTCTTCTGGGGAGTAAACTGGCATGACTAAGGAAAAATAAGGAGCAGACTGGTATTTCCAAGGGGGGCAGGAAGCCATGGATTCTTTAAGCAACAGATGTAAGGCATTACAGCAGCATGGCATGACACCAGGGTGTTTTAAGGTACTGGAAATCTGCGGGGTTATGGTACTTAAGGGCTCTATTGTTGGGGTGCACTATGTGCTGGAAGAGAGACAGGCCCTGAGGATCAGAGAGGGGCTCTGTCCTGGGCCTGGAGGTGACCCTGGGAGTGCATCCAGGTCACCAGGGACGGACTGAGAGAGGATTGTGTGTTTATGGACAGACTGGGCCTGTGAGAAGTGTTCATTGCAGTTTGGGGCCTTATAGGGCATTGTTTGCCTGTTACCATCATAGGTAAAATCTGTGCGATACCCCAGGTGATTGGGGGACACTGTGGGGAACATCTTCCCTGTTTCTAGGATGTGATATCCTGTTGGGTGCTGGGATTTAGGGAATTCTGACTGCGCAATAAACGGCTTTGCATCTCTCAACCTGATGAGCAAGGTCCTTGCCCATGAGTCATTACTGCACTCTATTACATTGTAACGTGCAGGGTTAACACCATACACGTGGTTTTTTCCTAAATAACTCTTCAAAATATTCAGTCCATTCCTTGACAGGCCATTTTTCAAAGGAAATGGCTGCTGTTGTTTATTCCTAGCAGCTCATCTTCTGTGGCATGGTTATTGTTTTAATGACGAGGCATTAATTGAGCAGCTCTGTAATAGCTGTGTCATGCTGGGTTTTTGTTTTACCCAAACTGTGACTTCTCCTACAACAGATGGACCTTCGTACCTGAATTGTCTTGGTGACCCTGCTGTGAGTCACCCCCACTGTTTTCCTGCTGAGATTCTTGGAATCAGAATATCCCAAGCTGAAAGGGACACATAGGGATGGGATGTGATCAAGTGCAGCTCCCTGCTCCTCTCAGGATGACCTAAAACTCAGTGCCGTGTCTGAGAGTGCCATCCTGGAGCTCTGGCAGCCTTGGGGCCGTGCCCATTCCCTGGGGAGCCTGTTCAGTGCCCGCCCACCTGTGGGCGAAGAGCCTTTCCCTAAAATCCAGCCTGAATCTTCCCAGGAAGAGAAGGGAGCTGCTAAGTTGAAGATTACGGGGCTTTGCCTCAGGAGAACAGAGTGGGAGAAGCCTTCTCTTTCATGTGGTCCTTCAGTGACCCTGCAACGTAGATTAACATATTTTGGGGTGCAGTGTAGGATTCACGTTGGCATTACCAAGTTGTCCTTTGGGCAGGGGTGAAAGCTGGAGATCCACGCCTCAGAACACAGCGCTCCTGCTCACCCCTGTTCCACATTCTACGGCAAAGCAGCGTGATGACATTCAGATGTGTTAAATGCTGCCTGCTGCCAGGGTGACTTCAGAGCAAAACTGTAGCTGGAAGCTTTTTTGGATGTTTCTTCCCTTTCTACATGAGACATTCTAATAATAAACACCCCAATGAGCAAACGGTTCTGGGATTCTGTTAGGCAGAAGGAGAAGGGAAGAGGTTTCAAGCCCATGGAAATTGGATTTCCTGATCGTTCAAATGAGATAAAATAATATTGCAAAGATGCACTGGGCAGGCCAGAAATATATGTAGATAATCAGATTTGTCCTTCAGTTATGAAGAATTAAATTTGAGAGGGGGGAATGATAGAAGGAGCGTGTTCCCAGGAGGAAGAGAGAGTTCTTTAGCAACCACCTACTGGAGAAGCTGGAAGTCTCCCTGTGTTCCACGAGTAGTGACCTGGAATGGATAGCTCTAATTCCCTCTTTTAAAAATGCATTGGGAACTTAACCAGTGCTCCTCGTGCCTGGCGAAGCATCTGCACTTCCACGAAATGCCTGTCAAAAGCTCTGCTCTGTAACCCTGTGAGTTGCTGTTGCTTATGGAGCTTCAATTATTGAATGCCCCGAGTTTCTGCCCTTCCCTCAAGACCTGAGCTGCAAAAATTCTTTCACAGGATTTAAATTTTGATTTATTTTTTTTTCAGCTTCACAGAGTTTTTAGCACTTGAATCAAAATAGCCATGAAATGAGTGGAGTAATGTGTCAGGCAGGATTCTCGGTAGTCAATGGGTCATTAGCACCACACATTTCTTGGGAACAAGTGGAGCTGAGAACCTTCCAGAGGACTCAGAGCTGCTGCATTTTCCCTCCTTTCCAAGCATGAAGCCCTGAGGAAGTGTCAGCCATCAGGGCTGGATGTTGACGTGTGCCTGGGAAGAAGCCAGGATAATTTTTCCTCTCAAAACCCCAGTCCTGGTGCCCTGTTCCGTAACCTGCTGTCCAACCCCCTTCCTTCCCAACATTAAGGAATTGCTTCCCGAATTCCAGCCAGTAACCTTGCATCCCTGGAGCTGCCAGTGTGTGTCCCCAAGGCCATAATCAGGTTGGGTGAACCACTTACAGCAATGTGTGATGATTAAAAATCCAGTAGGACTTTGCTGCCTTTCCCCTAAACAGGGCAGGTTTTACACCTCGGGGATTGTTTTAATTAATATTAATTGGTGGTTCTAATTTAACATTCAGACTGAGCACTTTTGACCAGGTAACTGCTGAACACTGCAAATTCGAGCCTCCCCAGTGCCATTTTTTATGGCTAAGTTTTAAATAAATAAGTGGAGTATAGAAAGCAAATTGGACATAAACTACTGTTGGAAGCAGATACATTTTAGAAGCTTAAACCTCAAACTTGGGAACAAGGTTTTTTCCCAGCTTTCCCAGAGATCTTTGTGCCAAACATACTGGGAAAAGAATTTATTTGTTTGCCGTAGCACGAAAAAATTTCTACAGAATTTTTAATTTTTATTGTAAATCATTTAATTTAGTTTTTGTTTTTAAATATGTGAGAGGTTTTCAAAGAATCCCAGAATCCCAGGATGGTTTGGCTTGGAAGAACCTTAAAGCCCATCTCATCCCACCCCCTGCCATGGGCAGGGACACCTTCCACTGTCCCAGGCTGCTCCAGGCCCCAATGTCCAACCTGGCCTTGGGCACTGCCAGGGATCCAGGGGCAGCCACAGCTTCTCTGGGCACCCTGTGCCAGGGCCTGCCCACCCTCACAGCCAAGAATTTCTTCCCTATATCTCACCTAAATTTCCTCTCTGTCAGTCTGAACCCATTCCCCTTGCCCTGTCCCTCCAGTTCCTGATGATTTGTCCATCTCCAGTTTCCCTGTATCCCTTCAGACCCTGGAAGGGGCTGTGAGGTCTCCTCACAACCTTCTCCTGTCCAGGCTGAGCAGCCCCAGCTCTCCCAGCCTGGCTCCAGAAGGTTTTCTCTCACCATCTTCTGGCCCATTTTCACCAGGTTGTGGATCATGCCTTGTTTCCTGTGTGCTGCTCAAATACCAGCTGTGGATTAAATTCATCACTTACGGACTGTCCCTCATTGATTATTGCAGTACTGACACATGGGCAAGGACTTTGCTCATCAGGTTGAAAGATGCAAAGCCGTTTATTGCGCAGTCAGAATTCCCTAAATCCCAGCACCCAACAGGATATCACATCCTATAAACAGGAAAGATGTTCCCCACAGTGTCCCCCAATCACCTGGGGCATTGCACAGATTTTACCTATGATGGTAACAGGCAAACAATGCCCTGTAAGGCCCCAAACTGCAATGAACACTTCTCACAGGCCCAGTCTGTCCATAAACACACAATCCTCTCTCAGTCCGTCCCCGGTGACCTGGATGCACTCCCAGGGTCACCTCCGGGCCCAGGACAGAGGCCCTCTCTCTGATCCTCAGTGCTTATCTCTCTACCACCACCCAGTGCACCCCAACAGATTATCTCTATGTTTCCGAGAGACTGACAGATTTGGGGGGTTGTTTTTTGTTAATCTCCTTATAAGTACACATTCTCAGTTTATCTGAGCCTCTTAAGCTTTGGTCCTTGCGAGCCATCTGTGCCATCTCCCTTCTCGGGCCCTTTCTGCCTTTTGTCCCCTCTTTCTGTCACCCTGCCCCTCTACTGCCACGTGCATCAGCATTCCAGAACGGTCCTAACATTTGGAGGTTTTAGCTGAGCTTTGCGATGACTTTCCTGAGCACCTCTGCACTTCTGGGGTGCTGGGTTGCTGTTTTGGGTTTGGGGATTTTTTTGGCTTGTCGCCATCAAGTTCCCATGAGGTTGGGAAACTTCTCTAAGCTGCCGTTTTTCTTCAGAGTCTGTGCTTTGAGAGAGGGAATAGAAGAACCGCTCAATGAAGCAATGTCTCTTGAAATTCTGAATGTAAAATGTGGGCCCTCACAACCGCTGGGGATTTGAAACAACACCAGGCGAGGAATTTGATCGGTTTGAAGTTTTATTAATGTATTTTTAGTGCCCAGGAACCACGAGTGCTCTTTCTCCAGAGTATAATGGTAGGGGGAGAACAAAAATTACGCTTATACAAAACGTTTTGTCTTTTGTCTGCGAAAGGGGTCAATCTCCATTCCCAAAATTGTTCCAGTTGCTTGAACATCTGCTGAAGTGGACGTTCAGGTCATGGTGAGAGCTGCTGGGTGCTGCCTGGTTTTGAAGATTTGATCCCCAGCTGCCTATTGATTAATTCGTAATAAATTCTCTTTGGGAAAAGAGGCCATTTCAGCTTAAATGCCCGGTGCACAGCAGGAGCTTGGAGGTGATGGCCAGAGCTTTCCTCTTCCTGCCTGTGGTTTTCTGTTGTCCCCTCTGTTTCACGGTAGCAAAGACACATTGTTCTGTGGAAAACATAAAAATCAGCTTTGCAAATTGCTGAAACCTTTTCATTTAAACAATTAAGCCCCATTCTCTCCAACGTCTCTCCGGATAGTGCTGACCCCCATTAAAATGGTTGTTGAGTTCTTCTGAGTCGCATAACCCACATATTCATGGTAAATCTGCTATAATTAACTCCATTTTTATTGGCTCTGCGGCTTCAGAGGGATTTGTGCTGAACGTGGGGACACAGAGCTCCAGGTTGGTGCCTTCCGTTCAACTCCTGCAAATCTCAGCGTGGCTCAAAATTGGGCTCTCAGAGCCAAAGCTGAAAGGCAATTGTGAAGGTGGGCTGAGAGATTAAATGAAGGGCAGCACAGAGGAGGACTGCCTTGGGTTTGGAGCAGGTTTTAAAAAGCAACAGGAGATTTTGGGACTGTCAGAAATACGGAGCTTTTCTAATTTCCATTTCTCCTCAGATCAGAGGGATTCCCATAATTTCTTCAAGAAAATATCTTTCAAAGTCATCCTTAGGGCTTTTTTATCACTCTTTTACCTCCTAACCTAACGGATGTTTTCTAGCAGTTAACGTATTATGAGCATATGACAAGTTTTCTTAAGGTCTAGAGGGGAAAAAAAAATCTGTGCCTCAGTCTCGTGGTAAAAAATTTCATGGTAATTGAGTGAGGAGAGAGGAAACCTTTCAGGGATATGGAGAGTGGCTGTTTCCCTGACGGACATTGCACAAAGGGAACTGAATTTCACAGTGGCCATTATTTTCCCAATATTTCTCAAATTCAACTTTTGGTGAGCAACTCTCCCAGGGACCAGTGCTCCCTCTTCCCCTCCTGTGGCCACTAGCAAATAATTCCCCAGAGGAAGGATGATGTTCAGGGGCTCCAGTTCCTCCAGGTGTGTGTCTGCAGGGGCTGCCCTTGGGAGAGCCCAGGTGAGTTCTCCATCAGTAAATAAGCATCTGAGCTGGGATAAGCCAAGTTCTGTGCCACCTGAACAGTTGGATTTGTAGGGCTGATCTTCCCAGAGAACACTGCGGGCTGCCAGTGTCTTGGGCAATTGCTGCCTGACGCGCCTGAGTTCTGAGACTGGATTTTGGAGGAGCTCAAAAAGTGTTTCTGAACTGGCCCTTTGTCAGGAATTGTGGCTCCACGCTGGTGGAACTCTGCCTGAGAGCAGAGCCCTTCACTCACCAGAGCAAAGCTGTCTCAGGGGGTCTATTTGGGAGAAGTAAAACGTGTATGTGATGATAAACTGAATTTATTCCACGTGAGGTAACGGGCATCTGTCTGCAATCACATTGGCTCATTGATCTCCACTAGAATAAGCCAGATTTCACTTATTTCTCCTCATTCTCAGTGTTCTTCCAGTCACTCTGCTTCCTGTTAATTTGATTAGAGCTTGACTGGGGTCCTTGCTGTAGTTTGGCCAAGCAGTTGCTAATATACAATGATTTTATTTCTGTTGTTATTTTCCGTAGTGAGATATAAAGTCCTGTGAAGGAAATGCTGAGCAAACAGAGATCTTTATGTGCTTTTACCTCTAAATTTGTCTTTCTCAGGTCAGGCACCCTAATTCCTAAGGTGCTGTTCAGTGTAGAAATTGTTTGGAACAAACTGTATGAAACGAAATGCTGACCTGAGAGCTCAAAAAGTGTTTTTCATTCTTCTCGGTGCAAGATCGGATTGAAAAGAAAATATCCTCATGTTTATTTTCATTGTCATTGTGAAACTGTCATTTCCATTGTCATGAAGTGGCTCATTTCTGTCACAATGAAGCTGTCACTAAGTAGTAGCTGCTCTCCTGAGAGCTTTTCCTGACAGTGTGGGCAAGGTTTTAGTCCTAGAGGACATTCCTGGGAGAGATTTTTGATTGCACGGATTTCTCCGTGGAAGGGAGTTTTGTGCCTGAAGGAAGGAGGAGGTTGCATTGCTCTTCAGGAATCCTTCAGACATTCTTGAATGTCCTCTGGATCCACAGGAGAGACCTGGCTTAAAGCAAGTCAGCCCTGCAACTATGGGTTGAGTTCTAGGAAAGAGTTTGTTCATCCTCTACATGAAACACGCTCACATTGTAGGAGTAAAAGGAGAGACTGGGAGGAGTTCAAGGCAAATGAAAGGAAAAAAGGAGAAAAAAATTTTTTAAATGGCTCCCACCCCCTCATGGAGAGTAGTTCCACCTGCTGAAGTCAGATATGGAAACTGTGGTGGTTTGTTTTTTTATTTAATTTCTTCTGTTCCGATTCAGTAATAGGATGGTGTAAAGTAAAAATGTCTGTCAGCTCCTCCATGGGTCATTAAAACACACAATTCTGTAATATTCCATGCAGTCCTACAGAAATGGGATTGGAGGAAGTCAGTTCCCATCTCCTGTTTCCTCCATTGAGGCGAGGAAGGCACACAGAGATGTGCATTTACTTCGGTAAATTCAGCATAACCACAGCTCTGTTCTTCTACATTCCTGATTTCCTTGCGTGCCTGATAAAGCATGTTCTCAGGTACCATCATTTTTTGGATGAAAACGTCACTCGTAAGATGTTGGCAAGCTGGATATTACTAAAAACGTGGTTTGGAAGGACGACTTGGGGACAGATGTAGATAGCCATGGGCATCAATCCTCTGGCCAGTGCCTGGAGTAATTACCAGGGGTAATTCTGGATTTCTCCACTCGTGGCTGTTCCTGCCTGTTGGCATTCCAAGGTGAAGCTGCTGGAGCAGCAGCTGCTTGTGCTGCTCTCTGTCACTGCTGTCCTGTCAAATGGAGTCCGAGTCCTCAGACAGCCGAGCACGGTGCCACAGGTGGCATCTCTCGGACATTCCTGTGCCCATGGAGAAGACAGAGGATAATCATCAATTCCTGGATTGGGTTCCCTAAAACTTTCCAGAAGAGGACTCTCATGGCAGTGACCTTCAGGTTTGTCTCTCTGTAAAGTCCCTTTATCTTCCCACATCATTTACACACAGAACTATCAAGAAGTGCTTTCAGTATTGCCAAGCACCAGCACAGGGTGCCCAGAGCTGCTGTGGCTGCCCCTGCATCCCTGGCAGTGTCCAAGGCCAGGTTGGACACTGGGGCTTGGAGCAGCCTGGGATAGTGGAAGGTGTTCCTGCCCATGGAACTGAATGGATTTTAAGGTCCCTTCCCACCCAAACCACTCTGGAATTCTATGATTTCTAATGAGCTGGGACTTCTTGTGTTGGAGTGCACTGGGTGGTGGTAGAGACAGGCCCTGAGGATCAGAGAGAGGGGCTCTGTCCTGGGCCCGGAGGTGACCCTGGGAGTGCATCCAGGTCACCGGGGACGGACTGAGAGAGGATTGTGTGTTTATGGCCAGACTGGGCCTGTGAGAAGTGTTCATTGCAGTTTGTGGCCTTATAGGGCATTGTTTGCCTGTTACCATCATAGGTGAAATCTGTGCAATGCCCCAGGTGATTGGGGGACACTGTGGGGAACATCTTTCCTGTTTATAGGATGTGATATCCTGTTGGGTGCTGGGATTTAGGGAATTCTGACTGCGCAATGAACGGCTTTGCATTCTTCCACCTGATGAGCAAAGTCCTAGCCCATGCGTCATTCCTGTATCTTGAACCAGTGTTCCAGTAGAAGTAAGGTAGGGGATGGGGGGACTGTGGGGAGGGGGAGAAAAAGTAAATCCAAGAGGTTTCAGAGAATACTGGATCTCTAAAATAAGATTTGATTTAATGAACTACAAGCAAAGCTCTTCCGGTCATATCCTGTGTATCAGCACCCCCTCCTCAGACCCTCCCCACATCCGACCTTGTTCAGATGATCCTATGAAATATTGAAGCATAAAGGAAGTTTTACCCTTTTTTATGACAGAGATCAGAGCCAGGGTAAAACCCTGCCAGGATAAATAACACAAGTATTGTTCTATTGATTGCAAGTGCCTCTGCTCCAGCCTGCTGTCCCCTGTCCTTTAGCAATTTTCCAGGACGGAGAACTAATTCTGCTGAGATCCCCTCGCTGAAATGACAATTCCACAGCTTCCTCTGGGAACAGCCAGGAGTGCGATCGGATTTGCAATCTGTAAACATTTATTGATTTGCTTTCTAAAAACTTCCTAAGAAATCCCACCTGGGCAAAGAATTCCTCTGAACTCCATCAGCCTCTCTTAACAAGTTCTTCAAAAGAATTATTATCTTTTAAATAGGACTGCAGTAGTGTGTTCTTGAAAGAATATGAAATTAAATTACCTGAGCTGGAGTGCAGTTATTACAGGAGGTTTGGGGTGAGGCATAAAAATGGATTATCTGTCTATATTTAGGATATATACGTGTATTAGATAATTAAAAACCGTGTACATCTTCCTGGGTTGTTTGGGGGGCTTTGTTTAATGATTGGAAAGTCAATGGGATTTTAAGGCTTTTATTCCCATATCAGTTAATACAGATGCAGGTTGGATTGCAAAGCCATTTAGCAACAAAGAAATGGGTATCGCTCCAAAAGTGCCATCATTTTTTAGGTATTGAGTTCATATATTCAAAGTTTTATCTACCCTTCAGAAATGTGGTGCTCCTCAGTTCTGGCTGCTGGAGTTGGATGTTGCATTCCACAAGCCAAGAGGGGCCTCGCTTCCCTGCAGAGCACAGGAAAGTGGTTTTTACTCACTCTCCCTTACTCTTTCTGTACACCAGAACACCTCACCCTTGAATCCTGCACACGTGGTTACGGTAATCCTCATTCCATTCAGCGGGCACGGGAATGAAAATGGGATTTAAGGTTGGAATTGGGCTTTGCTCATTCTCACTGAGTGTATGAAGTACAGTTTTTCTGCCCTGAGCACCATTCTTGCCCAACCCAGAGCGCCAGCCCCTGGCTCGAAGGTTGCGCTGGATGATCTTGGAGGTCTTTCCCAGCCTTGTTGACTCTTGGGGGTGAAATGACAGCTGTTTTCGGGGAGGTTTGGGTCTGTGGGGATGTGCAGTAATGACGCATGGGCAAGGACCTTGCTTATCAGGTGGAAGAATGCAAAGCCGTTCATTGCGCAGTCAGAATTCCCTAAATCCCAGCACCCAGCAGGATATCACATCCTATAAACAGGAAAGATGTTCCCCACAGCGTCCCCCAATCACCTGGGGCATTGCACAGATTTTACCTATGATGGTAACAGGCAAACAATGCCCTATAAGGCCCCAAACTCCAATGAACACTTCTCACAGGCCCAGTCTGGCCATAAACACACAATCCTCTCTCAGTCCGTCCCCGGTGACCTGGATGCACTCCCAGGGTCACCTCCAGGGCCAGGACAGAGCCCCTCTCTCTGATCCTCAGGGCCCATCTCTCTACCACCACCCGGTGCACCCCAACAGGGATGGGTTTAGTATTTTGCTGTCAGGGTTCAAAGCAGAGTCCTGCCCTGGAGCTGTGTCCGCATGCAGGGATTGCCTGCAGTCCCCAGGGGATAAACCCAGCCCTAAATGGCTCGGTGGGGCTTCACCAACACCCTGGGAGAAGGCTTTTGGATGGGAATTGCAGGAGGGAGTGAAGAGGAGCCAGGCTTGGAATATTTTGCCGTGGCTTTGGTGTGTGTTATGTTTGACTCTGAGGAAGAAGGCTGAATTTGTGTGCAAGCCTGAGTAGGAGGGACCTGGCAGCAAACCCGAGCACATCCAAGTGTAAAATTCTGCTCTCAGTTCACTGCAAGAGATTTAGATTAGGCTGAAGAACACTGATCAGGACGCGTCAACGCATAACAGAGGGGCAGTTTGTGACTGTGAGAGGGGTGGGAGGGTTGTGTAGTCACAGGTTTGTGTCAGACAAGGCTGGTTTGAAACAGAGAGAGGAGGCAAAATGCTCTCATAATTCAAATTTCCATCAGTTATCTTCACTGGCTGATTCCTCAGCTGGTCCCATCAACATCCTTTGTGTCCTGGGGGACACCAAAAGATGAGGCATAAGAGCTCTTAACAAGTGAGGGGAAACAAATGTAGAGTTTGAAAAACACTCGGCTCTGAGTGCTTGCTCTGTGATGTGAAGTTTTGTGGGACTCTCTCCAGCACTAAAGAATTTGGTAATTAAAGAAAAATTTCTTTCTGTTAAAAAAAAACCCCAAACTTTTCTAGTTTTGAAGTGACGGGAAGATGCAATTCCAGAAATGCCGTGAGGAAGGTACATTTTCCTGCTTTGCCGAGATATGGCCCAGAAGGCCACAGGTGACTGAAACACAAGGGTAGAGGATGCCTTTGTGGGGGCCATGAGTGTTACAGACAGAGGGCAGAGAGCAGGGGGTTATTTGTTCTGCACAGAACAGTGCAGAACAACACCCAGAAACGTAACCAACTCCGTCTGAACTGATGCGAGGAAAAAGGTCACGGGTGGAAGCGATACAAATGGAAGGGTTTTTGAATCACTGCAACCCCGGGCTGGAGTCTTAAACAACAGCATTATTGGAGTTAAAAGCTGAAATTCCTGCCTTGTCACCAGCACGAGGGCAGGGAGTGTGGAGAAGCAGCAGATGCCCAAAGTGAGCTGAACAGCAGAAATGGGGAAATCGGAGAGCTGTCTGAAATGTGCTTTGTTCTGATGTCAAGCAGCAGTCACAGGTGGTACCTCTTGTGTAAATGAGCGTGGCATTCATGGTTTCTGACGTGAGGAGAGCCCATAAATCCACTCCCTCTCCCTCAGAAGTTATTACTGCTCGTGGCAAGGGTAATTATTACAGGATCTTTGTCTTATTCTAAGCCGGAGAGCTATGGCACAGTTGGACCTGTTTGGGATCTGTTTACCTTGATTGTCTGGGTAAAGTTATCTTTCCTTGTCCTTCGAAATAGAGATTTTGTCAGCAGAGCTCCTGCTGAGCTGAGAGCACCACTGCAGCTTGCTCTCACTCCTGTGGGTAACTGGGGAAATCTGTTCAAAACAAACCCCTTCAAATGGGAGCCTGGAATAGTTAAAATCCATCTAAGCCGTGCTCATCCATGGACGTGTGAGGGTCACACGGGCTGGGAGGTCATGTGGAGCTTGGGAAGGTCCCAGTTTCTCTTTGCCCTCCAGCAAATCAAAAGCAGGTGGTGTGGCTGTGCCCCTGAGCTGAGGAACTGCGGCAGTCGTGGAGCTGTGCTGATCTTTGGTGCTGTTTTGGGCTCCCAGGATGATTCAGAGCCAGCTCTTGCCTGCCTGCTGCATATTCCACGGTCCCTGTCTCGCTGGAGACACAGGATGAGCATTAACCACCCCATTTATTTTCCTGCCTGCTTTGCAGGCAGGTCCTGATAGCATTTAAAATGTGGGAAACCTCCTCGAATTCTCAGCTGAGGAAGAAAGAGGACAATGCCCAGACTTGGGGCTTTATGGCTTTCCAGTGACTAGTCTGAGGAATGCGTTGAGCCTTCAGAGGAATATTTCCCTGCCTCCTTTCCCTGGGATCGCTCAGCCAAATGGTATTTCCAACCTTAAGATGGAATTTGAGTGCCAAGGTGAATATGTTGCTTTAGTAACAAGTACAGAGTAGTTGAAAGAGGATGAAAAGGATGAAGCTTAAAGGCGCCAAAAAATTAGAGAGATTCTGGTGTTATCAGGGGTGTTGCTCATTATTTGTTTGAGGTAATGTTGCATTTTTCACCCCTTTTGCCCCTTTCTGCCCTACCTTAGAGCTTCTTTCCTTCCAGGGCAGCGTGCACGGGATGGATGTTCACAATAAAGGAGATTGTGGCTTTAAGTTCTCCCTTTTTTCCTTTTCTGTCAAAATACTTTTTGGATTTAATCCAGTTTTTTAGGAGAGTTGTAAATTCAGTGCTGCTTAACAAAGGTTAAATGGATATACCAGAGATTCTGATGGTACCGCAGCAGAAGGAAGAGTTGAGCAGTTCGAGCATTACTTGTATCCACTGTTAAATTTAGGACTCTTCTGAACTGAGCAAGGTTTTTTCATACATCTTGTCCTACACTTGAAAGCTTGTGCTGAACAGCAGCTCCCAGCGATGTTATTTCATTTAAAGACTGCTCATAAATAGCGAGTTCCTGTTAGACTTTTGTATTTCTTGACTATTAAACAACAGCCGATCCTCCCTGCACGACCAGGGCTGTGAAGCAAACCTGTGTGAGAGGGTTAAAATTCCCTTTTAACTCTTTAACAAATTCCTGGTGCTGCAGCTTTTTCTCGGTGGCTGCATCTTCCCTCGCCTCCCTTCAGCCCTGGACTTCCCTGGGCCTGTTCCACACGCTGAAATTCCTGCTCTGCATCCTGGGCTGGTATTTTCCCCCTGGCTTTATGGGGGTAAGAACAGACTTTATTGATCAGTCCTTACACTTGAGGAGTTGTATTTAATGTGCTTTGCTAAGCTACACCTGGGGAGACTCGGTGGGTATGTCTGGGTTTAACCACAGTTGGTTCTCCTTTGAGGATTTGTTTACCTATAAATACATAATTCAATATTCCTTTAATATTTTATGACATTAGCTGAGATTCAAACAAAAAGAAACATGTAAATTTCATTAAAACACAGTTTAGCTCACACCATGACATAAGATGGGTATCTTTGAAAGCAGCAAATGCGATTTTGATACAATAAATAGGAGTAAATGCCTGTTCTCTAACAGAAGTGTTTTATTACAGCGTATTGTTGCAAATAAAATGAAATTCTACACAGGATATAAAAAAACCTCCAAAAGATTCTCTAAACCAAAAGTGTTGGTATGTAAATAGAGGTTTGATAGATAATGCCCAGGTGTTCTCATCTGTGTCACGTGTTCCTTGCTGCGGAGAAATGTGGCCAAAAAATCCACATCTGAGCTTTCTTTGCATATTTTTTACCAAAAAGAGCTATAAACAAATGGTGTCTGTGGCCATGTAGCTCTGTTGTGTCTTTAATATATTCATTTTTACAGTTGAGGATGGCTTTTAGAAATGCTGATCTCGGTTCTTCCGAATGCAATAGGCGAGCCTGGCAGCTCCGTGCTCGTTTTGTTGTTCCTAAATCTAAGAGCAGCAAACACGATATGAAAAAGGATTTCAAATCTCAAGTAACAGCTGTGCCAAGCCCCCAAGGTTTTGTGCCAATGGCTGGAGATCAGAGAATTAAAAAATAGAATTGTTCATTAGGGTCGAGGTGCTGTGATAAAACGTGTGTGTGGTCTGTGCTTGTTGCAAGCGTCTGAGAACAGGGGTTTTTTCCCAAGAGATTTATCAAATGGAAGTTCTTAATTATGAGATCTGTACTTTTAATGGTGCTGTAATGTTGTGACAATAAGGACATGGTTGTCACTTTGCCTCAAAGCCCCGGCTGCACTCCGGGATGTTGGGATTTATCTTCGTTTGCTATGATAATAAAGTGCTGTGATGTGCTCACGCTGGTAAACAAGATCCAATTTCATTGCTGCTGACAAAGCCATGTGTCTTCAGCGCAAAGGAGAATTGGCCACAGGCACTGCACGAGCCACTGCTGCATATTCTCCTCTCCTGGTTTGTAAATACTGCCAGCGTTGCTTCAATCTTCATTTGGGGCTTTCATTTGCTCTTCCCGTACAACAAACATTCCTCAGCCCCCGCTGTCAGGGCTGCAAGTTGCAGGGACTCTGCAGAGAGCAGTTTTAAGGAAGACCTTCACAGCACAGGATTCGTCATCTTTGCAGCTTGTAGGATGAGTGTTGGAGTGGTAACAGACTCGGGGTGGGAGTGAGGACGGCTGGGAGGGGACCTGGGGAGGGCTCTTCTCCCCCTCCTGCCTGAGGCAGGGCCAGCTCTGGGGGCAGACCGGGCTCTACCTGGAAAAAGCTGAGTGTGGAGACTGCAGGGACTCCCTGGCAGCCTCCTGCCCCCTTGCCTCCCCTCGAGGGGATGCTTTCCCAGCAATGCTGCCTGGATTCCAGCCCGGAGGGAGCTCTCCCTTTCCAGTGACATTAAAAACAAAGTCTGACTCCAGCCACAGGGTGTTCCTGGGGCTCAGAGAGTGAAGAAGTGATATTCGCTTTTTAAAAATACTCTTTGGAAGGCAGCACTGAATCTTTTCTTTCCCGGGATGTTTCAGATCAGGAAGTGGTTATTTGCATTGAGGGTGTATAAATATTTCTGGATGTGTCACATTTACTTCAGCTCAAACCTTTGGAAGTGTTCGGTGTCTGGAAGGCTGGGACAGTACTTCAAGGCAAGGGTTACTCAGTGGAGAACAGGAAGGAGGTGAGAACCCAGTGCAAGTGTCTTTAATGCCATGCACATCATCTCTGTGCCTGCTGCCCGAGGAATGCCTATATTAAGCCTCAGTGCGTGTGTGAGGTTGTTTTAATACTGCTTTCCGAAAAGGCTTGTTTGCCATTTGAGATGCACAGCGATCTGGGTAACTTGGAAACAGCTCAGAGCTGTAAAACGTCCTTAGGAAAGCAGTGGCATAAAGGAAACAGAAAAACCTGCACCTCTGTTCTCCTTCAAACTTTCCAGCCTGCTCTTAATTCGATGGTGACCTCTGAGGGACTGAGAGCATCACTTCAGCTCAGGTCATTCCCTTCCCACCTGGTTTTCTGAGTCCCAAGGAGCTGCAAGACAGGAACTGCAAGGGTTGGAAGGGAAAAGATTTCAAAACAACAGAGCAACCAGCATTTCAGAGTAATCCATAAAAAGCTGTTGTTGGCTATTTGTTATTAACAGTCCCTCGGTCCAATGGGCGTTTGGAAAGACTTGGATAATGGAAGAATCCTGCATGAGCTGCTTTTCTTAAATTATTTCAGCTCAATTTCTGCTTCTACCCCTGACCAGCCCCCACATCTGTTGTGGATTTTCCTTTGGAATTACCTGTAGTGAGGTGGGGGTCGGTCTCTTCTGCCATGTCTCAAGCCAAAGGATGAGAGGAATTGGCCTTAAGTTGTGTCAGGGGAGCTTCTGATTAGATATTAGGAAAAAATTCCCTGATGGCATGGTCAGGCTCTGGGACAAGTTTCCCAGTTCAGTGGTGGAGTCACTGATTCTGGAAGGAATCAAGAGGCATCAGGAGGTGGCCCCTGGGGACATGATTTGGGGGTTGGTGGTGCTGGGGGACTCAGTGATCCTGGAGGTCTCTTCCAACCTTGGTGAATCTGTGACTTGCTGTGACTTGGAGCTGCTTTTGCATTACCATGGAAAGCTATTCATTGCTGCCAGAGTTCACCTGTGTGAGTCTGGGAATGTCCCCCTTCCCTTCCCTTCCCTGAACTTCCCTTTCCTTCCCTGAACTTCCCTTTCCTTCCCTGAACTTCCCTTTCCTTCCCTGAACTTCCCTTTCCTTCCCTGAACTTCCCTTTCCTTCCCTGAACTTCCCTTTCCTTCCCTGAACTTCCCTTTCCTTCCCTGAACTTCCCTTTCCTTCCCTGAACTTCCCTTTCCTTCCCTGAACTTCCCTTTCCTTCCCTGAACTTCCCTTTCCTTCCCTGAACTTCCCTTTCCTTCCCTGAACTTCCCTTTCCTTCCCTGAACTTCCCTTTCCTTCCCTGAACTTCCCTTTCCTTCCCTGAACTTCCCTTTCCTTCCCTGAACTTCCCTTTCCTTCCCTGAACTTCCCTTTCCTTCCCTGAACTTCCCTTTCCTTCCCTGAACTTCCCTTTCCTTCCCTGAACTTCCCTTTCCTTCCCTGAACTTCCCTTTCCTTCCCTGAACTTCCCTTTCCTTCCCTGAACTTCCCTTTCCTTCCCTGAACTTCCCTTTCCTTCCCTGAACTTCCCTTTCCTTCCCTGAACTTCCCTTCTTCACAGGTTTCCATTCAAAGCTGTTACAACCCAAAAGTTTTCTGTCAAAAGACTCCTGGTTAAAAATGAAGCAGTTGATTTATCAATGTTTTTCCTCAAACTGAGAATGCTTAATAACAAAATAATTAATAATTGGCTCTCTGAGGAGCACCCACCCATGTTTATACCTTGCTCTCGTCAGGGCCTTGCACCAGGTCACAGGGCTGGAGTTCAAATGGACAAGTCTAATCACTGGATTTATCCCTAAGATTGGGCTCCAGGGGAAAAAAAACCCGAACATTTAACGAAGAGCTTTTGTGTTTGTTAGCACAGACCCTATCAGTCCAAATCCTCACACTGCAGGAGTTTGCAGGATAATGAAGGACCACGTTGTTATAAAATGTACGCGTGTTAGCCAGGACTCTGTGTCACAGAATCCCGGGATGGTTTGGGTTGGAAGGGACCTCTAAGCGCATCCCGTGCCACCCCTGCCATGGGCAGGGACACCTCCCACTGTCCCAGGCTGCTCCAAGCCCCAATGTCCAACCTGGCCTTGGGCACTGCCAGGGATCCAGGGGCAGCCACAGCTGCTCTGGGCACCCTGTGCCAGGGCCTGCCCACCCACCCAGGGAAGGATTCCTTCCTGATATCCCATCCAAACAGTCCCTGTGGCTGGTATTGATGATGCCACATGCACAGAGAGCATTTGTGCAGTGCTGTTTTCCCCTGCAGATGATGAATTTAACACAAGAAGGATTTTTTGGTTCATTTTTGCTTTGCTTTTTGTTTTATTTTCCCGCTTTCTTTTCCCCGTCAATGTCAACATTGAAGAGATCTCCAAAACTGACTGAAAACAACGTGTGGCACATTGAGAGACATCAGGCTCAGAAATGCCCCTTTCCTGCTCAGAAGGAAAATTGAATTTCCTGAGGGATTTTCATGACCTCAGGCGTATAAAGAAATGCATAAAAGGCAGGCAAAATCTGGGTGATGACGTAGATATTCTCTAAGAGTATGCGTAACCCTGGAGGTGTGGAAATGGGAAATGATGTGGCTAATGAAGCTTTTAGGGTTTTTTACCAGCTTTTTGCTTGAGTTTGTGTCAGGTGAAGTTCAGGACTGTGCCTACATTTAGCCTTAAAGATGGACAAAGCATAAAGCACCTTCTAGTTGTTCCCCTCAGAGCTACTGCAGTAAGCAGGACAAAAATTGATACTCTTTGCTTGCAGAAATCTAAGATATTGCCCCATCCTGGCAAAGGAGAATATGGGCTGCAGTGAGGGAATGCAACCTTAGGAGAAATTAATTTAAAATGAGAGTATTTAGCAGGCATCCAACTGTCTATCCTAAAAATAGTACTGATAAAACAGTAACTGCTGTGAGATGCATTGGAAATACAATTACTGGTATAAATATCCTGTCAAGGCTCGATGTCAGAGGAGGAGGAGTATTTTATCTGGGCAATTATAAATAACATATAAAGATCTTCTGCACGCTGTGCATGATTATAAGTTTAATAGATCTAGTGACAACATATCCCTGTGGAATCAGAAGCTTAGACAACAGAATCCAACATGAAATAGCTGCAGAGCAGTCACTGGGCCTGAAATGACTCTGCTTCTCCTTTTGTTTGCTAATTGCTTCACTTAAGAAAAAAATGCCATGATTCAGGGCAGGATTTGTGGCATCCAGAACCTCCCAATGCTAATTTGTCCGTTTCCTGTCCCCGTGGATTTCAGAGCAAACCCCTGTGGGCTTGTGCTGGGCACAGAATGGAATCTGCCATCATTTATGTGCCAAACGAGATGAGAGTCTTTGAGTGCCGCACGCTTTTGTTCTGCTCCATGCCGTGCTCAGGAGCAGCCTGACTTCACTCATTTCTGAGCAAGAACGGCAAAACCAAGCTCGTAGGAAATGTTTTAACGTCCATTAAAATGTGCTGCTCCCAGGTCTTGATGATGCCTTTTCGTGGTCTTAAAATCAAGAGTCAAACACGGTTAGAAGGGAAAAATGGATTTTACCTTGGTATTTATTTGAAGGATCCTTAGGTGCACTACATCCAGGTCGAATGCACCTCCATGCACACCGCAATGCACACCCCCAAAAGATCTGGTATATCATTATAGCTCTTACTAATTAGCATATCTATCAAAAATTCCCCAATGGGAGGCTCGAGTGAGCCCCCCCTCCCCAAGGAACCTTCCCCTGGATGGTTCTATCTCAGTTTACAAAATGTGTTCTGCAGAGGACCTTGGGGTCTGAGGCATATTGCTCCCTAACTACGAAACCTCTAAAATGTTGAGTCTCCTGGCTTAACAAACAAGTCCAGGAATGTAGAGGCTAAAGCACTAAGAATACAGAAATTGTAAAAAGGCATAACAGGGGTTTAAAAGAAAAGGCAAAAAATCATCATGGCATCACTGATCCCTGCTCATGTGTTTTGGCAGAGGCTCGATGTGATGGCCACTGGGAGCATGTGGAGAAGTGATTTTTGGGGACACGAGGAAACTCAGCCACCCTCGGGCTGTTTTTTAGGGCGGTTTTGTAGTCCAGCTCTCCAGTCTGCAAAGGTGCCTGTGAATAAAGGCAGCCCAGAGAACCACGGCACCAACGAGGACATACTGGAAATGAAACCTTGGGATCTGAGCAAGCGAATCAAAAGCATCTGTGATTCCTGATTTTTTGGTCTGAACTGCAGGGCCAGAGTGAAGGAGGAGTCGAGCACTGCTAATTAGCAGTAGAGGAGGGCATGGTGCAGGTCACTAAGTGTTGGGGTGCACTGTGTGCTGGAAGAGAGACGGGCCCTGAGGATCAGAGAGAGGGGCTCTGTCCTGGGCCCGGAGGTGACCCTGGGAGTGCATCCAGGTCACCGGGGACGGACTGAGAGAGGATTGTGTGTTTATGGACAGACTGGGCCTGTGAGAAGTGTTCATTGCAGTTTGGGGCCTTATAGGGCATTGTTTGCCTGTTACCATCATAGGTAAAATCTGTGCAATGCCCCAGGTGATTGGGGGACGCTGTGGGGAACATCTTTCCTGTTTATAGGATGTGATATCCTGTTGGGTGCTGGGATTTAGGGAATTCTGACTGCGCAATGAACGGCTTTGCCTTTCTCCATCTGATGAGCAAGGTCCTTGCCCATGTGTCATTACTGCAACTGTCACCACAGCTCGTCCCGAGCACGACTGGATACGAGCTGGCAGCAGAAATCATTTCTGGAGTACCTGCAAATTATACCCTTAATTCACTCTTTTTCAGGTGCTCTTCTCAGGTAGATCATTTCCTTATTTTTGTGAGTCAGCAGCTCAGGTCATCAAACCAGAAAGGGTTTTTCAATAGATCATCTCTGAAGGAACTGATGCTCTGTTTCAGAGGAGGGCTTCTCTCTGGGTGTGTGCTCCCTTGGAGCCCAAGCAGGTTACTGGGAGCTGGAGAGCTCTTGCAGAGCTGGAACATTTAGGAATAGGTTTTATCATGGGATTTATTTGTAGGTGAAAAAGTTATTGGCATCTGCCACACCTCTGGGGCGGCTCTTTCTTGTCACTTTTCAGAGCTGAGGAGTGAAAAAAAGACAACAACAACTGTTATTTCCCTGCCTTTTTCTTGGTTTTACTTCTTTGTTTGCAATACATCCATAGTTTCATTCTCTGATCAGTTCCTTCCTGGCCCTTGTAAACACTGATTTAAACTCAACAGAGCCAGAGAAACACAGTTACACGAGGGAAGTTCCTGTGGGTCTGGAATAAACCAGGGGAAGAAACTTTTCTCTCCAGCAGGGCCTGGGAAAACACAGCTTAAACCCACTTTAAGGGGGCCTGGGGGGGCCCTGGGGGGGATAGTGGAGGATAAAAGGGGGTTGGGGTGGGA
>VZTI01001177.1:23390-48790 GCA_013397865.1 Struthidea cinerea | reverse complement strand
AAGTCGATGGCTGTAGTGGTCTGCACCCAGGAGAATATAATTAATATAATGTAATGTAATGTAATATAATATAATAATTAATATACTATTCCTTGGGGGGCTCTGCATGGCACAAATTGGAATTTGATGTGCTTGGGTTGTCACTTTATCTTTTTAGCATTAATTTTATCAGTGCTGATTTAAAGGTGTTTGGAAAATTCTGGGGTTCTGCTGCAAAGGGGCTGCTTGCAGTTGGCAGGTGGTTGTGAAACAGAGCCATCCAAGATGTTCGTGACTGTTTTAAAGTCTGTGGCATCAAGGAAATGTATTTTTACTTTTTTTTTTCATTTTTTGAAGGCGTAAAGTAAAAGAGAGGATAAACTCCAACACTAAAATTTACTTTTTTCTGCGACCACAGTGATTTGTTTTCTCGACTTGATGGCACTTTGATTTTCTGAAGGAAGTCCTGGTCCCTCGGTTAAAATGAATTCTGGTTAAAATTAATTGCAGCTGCACAGCAGCTGTGGCTCAGAATAAAGATGTTGTGTCCTGCCTTTGCTGTTCTTCTGAAAGCTATAGGGCAGTTGCAAAGTTCTGTATGGGATATAAAATCATGGGCAGGGATTTCTGTACCCCCTGTACCCATTTTCTGTACTCAGATTTCAGCAGGTTTAAAGAATGGATCTCTGCTGTTAAGGAAGCCATGGCAGTGTGGTGGCTTGGGACTCCCAGCAGTGGTTGGGAATTTCCTTGGGCTGTCAGGTTATGTTGGTAGAAAGAAAAATCTCCCCTTTGTTGCACTTTTGCATTAAAATCCCAGTTTTTCTTTCAAGCTGCTAATTTGCCTTTTCTTTGAAAAATACATCCTGTCTTCTTGGGCTTCTGCCGTTCTTTTCATCTTCTAGAAAAGTTTTACCTAGTGTTGTTTACATCCACAAATAACGTTTTTTTGGGAAAAATGGGTTTCCATTGTTATGAGGAAAGAAAATGTTTAATTTTAATCCCTTAGCCAATCAGCAGAACTGTTTAAACACAGAACAGACGAAAACAGAAACTTGTTAGACAAAGACTGTCCTTGCTGTTGAATTCCAAGGAGATGGAGGGAATGTCAGGTATTATGGACGTGCAGTAAGATCAGTTCATGATTTCATTACCTTGACTTCAGGCTCCTTTGGTGATCCTTTACTGGCCATCCTGTATTTAGTTGAAAATTAAAGGTGTTGGAAAATGGAGCATCCCCATGTTCACATGAGGAATTGTGTGGCAGGCAGGGTAGATCATTCCTGTGGGATTTTTGGACGTGGATCTCCAAGGCCTGAAGGGGTCAGGCTCTGTCTGAGCTCTGGTCTGCAGTGACAGTGATGAGGAGAGAGACTTTAAGCAGAGTTGTCTCATTAAAGGAGGATGCCGTGATAGTTCATTCTCCACGAGCAGCCTGAACCTTCACACTGTCTTTGTCTACTGGTCCTGAAAATTGCTTTTGTGTGCTGGATCTGAGAAGTGCTCTTTGCAGGAGTCCTGGATTGCTTTGGACAGGATGGATGAGGACAGGGAATTTGTACTTCGATTTGCCAGCTCCTCTCCACCCCACTGATCCACCTGGGCACTCAGTGTGGGCCTGCCCCTCTGGCTGTGCTGCCTGGCCTGGTTTGCCAGGGCACAGGAAGGATCAGCACTCGAGCAGCAAAGCCTCAAAGCCACGTCCATGAGCATCCCAGTCCCTTTCATGCTTAATCACTTCAGACTTGACCTTCCAGATAAGCTGGAAAATGCCCCTTGCCTTCCCTTTCGACGGTGGCAGCCATCTACATGAGGTATAAATAGATCAGTGCGAGGCTGGAGCAGCAGGAGATCCCTGACTTTGGGTTGTAGTGGTTATTTAGACGAACAGAATTTGTCCGGGAGTATTTTTAACTGTAAAATGAGGCAGACATGAAAGAAAATGGAGCTGGACTCTGGATACAGGGGCTGTGTTCCAAGAGCCTTTAAGGAAGTGTAATCCTCATTTGGACTCTGTGATCCCCAGGTGAATGAAGTCCTACCATGCAAACTCGGTGACATTTCAGTAAATGAATTGTTTACCTGTCGATTGATTTTTATAATCCTTCTTGCATTTTATTTGGTGTTTCCCCCTCGTTTTGTCAATGTGGAAGCCACTTTAAATAAATGATTCTCAGTCATTCTCGGCCTTCAGTGCCAAAGAGGAATACTGCTCCTCAGAGAAAAAACTGGGAAAATCAGGAAGGAGATGGCGCTGGAATATGAGGGGCACTTAGACAACCTCACTGTTATGTTTCAGTGCCATTTTGGTTTGGGGTTTGTGGCCATCAGGGAAGTGTGATTTACCTCTTCAAGCAAGTTGGGAAAATGGAACAAAAAGTCTTTACCCACCTGGAGGAGGGGTAGAGAGGGGATGGCCCAGGCTCTTTCCACCTGAGAGCAGACACAGGTTAGATAAAAATTCCATGCAAGGATTTGGTTGGTTTTTTTCCATAAGAAGAGTGATGGAACAGTGGAAAAAGGACCAAGACAAGCAGAAGCAACTCCATCCTTGGCGATCTTCAAGCACAAATGGGCAAGGCTCTGAGCAACCTCTTGAGGCTGAAGTGTGTGGAGCAGCAGGTTGGGTTATAGGTGGTGGTTAAGACACGAAGAAAAGGATTTTAACTCAGTTTGAGGTGCCTGAGAAGAACACTGGCATTCTGTGCACAGATGCACAGGTGCACGTCGTGTGTCTGCTGAGTGTTTCCCTCTAAATATTGGTGCCAGCTTGAAAAGGCTTCCCTCAATGTGCAGGATCACAGGAAATGAGGGCTTGCAGACTATTTGTTGTGTGTGTTACACTGACAGCAAGGCCTGGAGATCATGCTCCACCAACCACCAGGACCTGAAGGACCACTGAAAAAAACATTTGTAACAGGTCAGCGTTCTAGGGTCACGTAACAGTAAAAAATTCTGTACCCTTCATCAATATTTTATGTTGGAGCGCACTGTGTGCTGGAAGAGAGATCAGCCCTCAGGATCAGAGAGAGGCCTCTGTCCTGGGCCCGGAGGTGACCCTGGGAGTGCATCCAGGTCACCGGGGACGGACTGAGAGAGGATTGTGTGTTTATGGACAGACTGGGCCTGTGAGAAGTGTTCATTGCAGTTTGGGGCCTTATAGGGCATTGTTTGCCTGTTACCATCATAGGTAAAATCTGTGCAATGCCCCAGGTGATTGGGGGACACTGTGGTGAACATCTTTCCTGTTTATAGGATGTGATATCCTGTTGGGTGCTGGGATTTAGGGAATTCTGACTGCGCAATAAACGGCTTTGCCTTTCTCCATCTGATGAGCAAGGTCCTTGCCCATGCGTCATTACTGCAATTTCAAGGTTCCACTTTGAGGATGGCAGGAGAAGCTGCATCCAAGCCCTCATTTGGGCTGGAGTGCCATAACATGTGTCTGTCACAGCTGAGGACCTGGCCCTGGATGGCCCCACACGGCCTGACAGGAGCAGCAGGTGTTGGAGCAGGAAATTAAAGCCATGGTGTCGTTCTCAGCCAGCGATGGAGAACGAGCATGTGTTCAACACAGATCTTAAATTCCCAAGTTTCTCTTGAGAGCACATTACAGAGCATTAGAGAACCACACAGGCTTTTTGCACATTCCTTTCTGGAGGGAAAACATTTCTGATAGATAAAAGCACAGCTCTTGCTAACCCTTTAGTGAGAGTGAGATTAGGTTTATATATAAGAGCAAACTGAAAGAATGGTTTCAACCAGCACAAAAACTTCTGGAACTTCTGAGAGATTACTGAGGAATAAAATGAGTTTTATGTGTTTCCCTTTTCTGGAGAGCTGAAAAAGCCTCCCCACTGCTGGGTCCAGTAACATAAATAAAATTATTTGCTGTACAGCCAAGCGTTGAACTTCAATATTGTGTGTGGTGTAGCAATTAAAGAGGTGCTCTTGCTGGTGTTTACTCCAGGTTGTTGGTAATCATGGAATCCCTGAGGCTGGAAAAGCTCAGCCCATGGAGTCCAAGCTGTGCCCGATGCCCACCTTGTCCCCAGCCCAGAGCACTGAGTGCCACCTCCAGGCCTTCCTTGGACACCTCCAGGCATGGGCACTCCAAACCTCCCTGGGCAGCCCCTGCCAAGGCCTGAGCAGCCTTTCCATGGAGAAATTCCTGCTGCTGTCCAACCTGAGCCTCCCCTGGCCCAGCCTGAGGCCATTTCCCCTTGTCCTGTCCCTTGTAACCTCGAAGGTTTACAGGAGGTGTTTGTGCTGGAGCTGCAGTGAAACAAAAACGGGGGTTTTTTTTCTATGCAGTGAATTTTCCATTCGAATTTGGAATCCATTTTTGTAGGGTGATCTGCTTCCAAGTGTTTCTAATGGAAAGATAATTGGAATGGAAGAACTGTTTCAAGAGGAGATGAATTCCTGTCTCCTGGTGTGTGAATAGTGTTGGGTCAACTGCTGGATATCAGATTTGGGGGGGTAAATTTTGCTGAAAAGGTGCAAATGCATTTTTAGTGTGCATTTTATAGTTAAGGTAAATTTTGCCACTTGGCATAAATTTATTCCCATAAAACAGAATACAGATAGGCAGGTTGGACAAATGTTGACAAAGTTTAAGTGGAGATCTTTCAATTTATTTTTCTATTTTCTTTTATGTTTATGTTGGCATTTCACTCATCTGTAAATAGAAAATCTTTCACTCTGAAAGTGGTTTCCAACTTAGATTAACTGCCCATGAAATTTATAAACTAGAGTTCTGTGAATAACCCTTTTTTTTTTTAACCATGTTCCACATACTCCTCATATTTTGCACTTTTCCGTTCATTAAATTGAAGGATGACTGTAGGGACAAATACAAATAAGATGGGAGCAGTTACTCATTAGCTTGCATTAGTTCTGCTGCACACTGCTTTTCTTCCCTACTCAAGTCTTCCCTCCACTTCCCTAAAACCCTGCAGGGGGGAAGGAATGTGCCCAGACTGGAATAGGGCGCTTTTTAAGGGATTCTTAAGGCAAAAGGGCTGTGTACCAAGTTCACCTTTTGTGGTTCGGAGTCTTTTCTTGCCCGTATTTCCTTCAGCTTTTTACAAGCATGGTTACCTACAGACGTCCTCACTAATCGAAAATTCCCGGGGTAAAAAAGATGGGAAGTCTTCTTTTCTCTGTCCTAAGGACAGTACTCCTCACTGATTTATTGCAATAAGAAAATGTGAAGTGTGCATGGCAAGAGAACTGTCTGAGGACCTCACAGAAGTTACTGCTTCTGAGGCTCAGAATTGTTACACCTCAGATAATTTTATTTTCATTTTACTTTGATTCAAAAGTGCTTTGTGGGAGGGATTCAGCCATTGCAGGAAGTACTTTTTTACAAAGAGCTGTGGTGATAGTAAAAGGGTTTGTCTATGGATATAAAGCCAACATTTTATATATTTTCTTCTAAAATTAATTCCTAGCAAACTCTCCATTCCTCACTCTGGCAAGGTTCACCTTTGGTTATGAATTAATGAGCCATATTTGCATTAATATCAGTATACATACATCCTCTCCACTTGGTTTTTGGAGTGATATTGAAAGGATCTGGTTTTAAAATACTGGAATAAAATGAACCAGAGAACTCTCAGTTCAAATGCCTGAAACTCTGTCCTCGAGGTTCATTGTGATGTTAATGGCAACAGGGAGGGGCAGGGCTAAGGTGGGCTGGGCTTTTCTAACTCAGAAGTGGCTCGGTGCTGGGAAGTGCTGGGTGAGGACCCAAACCTTTGAGTTGTAGATTTCGTTTTCAAGGACAGAATTCAAGAAATCATCTGTGGCAGAAGAGGGCTGGGATTTCCATAGCCTTTGGATTAGGTGGGCTGTTAGGTGACAGAAATATCCTGGAGGAAACATGCTTGGAATGTGCAGTTGTGGAATCACAGAATCGCTGAGGTGGAACAGACCTTGAGGACCAAGTCCAACCATCAGCCAGCACCACTCTGTTCCCCACTAACCATGTCCTCAAGCACCACATCCACATGCTTTTTGAACACTTCCGGGGGTGGGGACTCCACCCCTGCCCTGGACAGCCCCTCCCAGTGCTTTACAATCCTTTGAGTGGAGAACTCTTTGCTGCTGTCCAACCTGAGCCTCCCCTGGCCCAGCCTGAGGCCGTTTCCCCTTGTCCTGTCCCTGTTCCCTGGGAGCAGAGCCCAACCCCCCCCGGCTGCCCCCTCCTGTCAGGGAGTTGTGCAGAGCCACAAGGTCCCCCCTGAGCCTCCTTTGCTCGTAGTACCGCTGAGACTGAAATTTATAAGCTTCTAATTTGAATAAAAAGGGACGATTTTTTTTTCCTTTGGTGAACTTGTTTGCTTTTGCAATTTTCACGTGACATCACTAATTTTACATCAGTGTTCATTTTGCTGGCATCTGTTTACTCGAATACTGAGGCAGAGTAGAGATTGAACAGAGATCCAATCTATTTCTCTCTCCAAAAATAAATCTTTCAAATCCAAGTGCCACAAAGAAAAGTGACGGCTGCTGACCTGGGGTACCTGGTACACACTCTGCAGTGGGGCCATCCAGTTAGGTAGTGGGATAATGTCAGTGTGATTCCACATCCTAAACCTGATTCCTGGGGCAGCTGCAGGCACTGTGGAAGGAGAACTTAATGTGTTCCAGACCGGGGAGTTCATGGCAGTCTGCTCTCTGCTTATTTCATCTTTTTGCTAACTCGTAAAAGCACTGCAGAAGTACATTTCTTTGAAGTGTTTGCAAGGTTATTTTAACTGGAAAGTTAAAATATAGAGTATTACCTTTGAATGTGCAAGAGGTGTAAAACACTGGCCTTAGTGTCATAAATACACAATGAAAAAATACCTGGGTTTTATGTTCTGTGACAGCACTTCCATAAAACACTCTCCTGTAATGAGTGAGGAACAAGTTTCACAGAGCTGAACTTTAAAACAAACTTTACTGCTGGAGCTGCTGCTGTTTTCCAGAATGAACCACATTGCGAGAGCTTCAATCTCTTCCCCGCCTTCTGCTGTTAGTGAATTAACACTGTGGGTCATTTGAATTCTTACACAATTTTTGTACTTGTGTCTGCTTAGAAGCCAAATGGGATGAAAGGATGATTCATTAGTGCTCTCAAGTGCAAGAATCAGAAGCTGCTCAGAATTAAAATTGGAGCTCTCTAAATATTACACACAGTTCATCTCCTGGGAATGCCGGAACCTGAGGATTTCGATGTGTTAATTGTACATCAAACATCTTTTGCTTCCCTCAGTAAATGTCAGGTGACCCAGACGGAGCTGCGCCCTGAGCAACCTGAGCACAGAAACACCAGCAAACTGGAGTGGAAATTGGCACTTTAGCACTATGAGAAGGGAGAGGATTTTTGCCACCGCTTTTCCTAAAGAGCGGAAGCATTCCATGTTTTCTGGAGTCCCAGAGCCACGTGCAGAGTGCCGGTGGCAGTTGTCCTCACTGCTGCTCCATAAGTTCCATTGGAATGGAGGGACTTTCTGCCTCACTGCGTGAGCCAGATCCTGGAGTCTCTCATTTTTGGGAGCTGCTGTCAGAAGTTGACGTTTCTTCACCGTTTGTTTCGGGTGACAAGAGCTCGGGTGAGCTTTTGCAAGCAGTTCACTTAATTCCCTTGATTTCCAAGCCGCAGGAAAACAAAGGACTTTATTCTGGAGTCATTGCTGCAAATTCACTGGAAGAAACTCTTCCTTGTGAGGGTGGGCAGGCCCTGGCACAGGGTGCCCAGAGCAGCTGTGGCTGCCCCTGGATCCCTGGCAGTGTCCAAGGCCAGGTTGGACACTGGGGCTTGGAGCAGCCTGGGACAGTGGAAGGTGTCCCTGCCCATGGCAGGGGTGGCACTGGATGGGCTTTGAGGTCCCTTCCAGCCCAAACCATTCCATGACTCTCTAAATGAGCTTTCTTCACCTCGGTGTAGTTTTCCATCACCTGTCAAGGACACATCTGGAGAGGGCACTGGGGAACACCAGCCTGTTGTGTTCAAGAATTGGGGATTTACTGCAAAAACGGGGGTTGAGGCCTTGCTTTGAGCAGCCTTGAACAGGGCAGCGCTGTGGCACTGAGGAGGCAGGAGAGGGGACAAAGACAAGGAGGGTGTGTTTGGCAGGAAAGGCTCTGGGCTAACCCTGTGTGGGAGGTTTCAACCCTGAGCCTCTTTAAGTGGAGCCTGGAGGTCCTCTGGCATCTCAGAACAACGCTGCTGCCGGGGGTGTAAGAAGCAAAACAGCTCCTTTCTTGCTGTCCTTGAGGCAGTAAAATTCAATGTTGTCTCCACTGTTGAGCACGATTGTGCCCAAGCTGGAGAAAACTTCGTTTGTTCTAAACTAAAAATGATCCAAATTTGCAGAGGTCATTTAAATTAACCTCTTTAAGACTGTATATTTTACAACCCTCTGGAGTGAAAAGAACATCTGTGAAAGTAAAGGTGCCAGCAGTGATCTGCTTGGAGTATATTCCCAATTCCAAGGTGAGAAATCGCAGGGAGTCAATTACAGCACTGAAATTCTAGAACATGCAATTCGCACGTCAGAAACAGGGTTTAATTTCAATCTTTTCCTGCTGCAGGAGGCTGTAAATATCATGTGGAGCTGCTAACGAACGAGACATGGTGATAATGGGAGAATGGATTTAAATCCTCAAAAAAACCACCAGAAGTCTGGGCATTTCATTTCCCAAGCCATTTTACATTGATTGTTTAGTAATGCAACGTGTTTGCCTTAGAAGTTGTATGTATATATAAAATAGAAGCTACTGGAGTTTTAATCCACATTTATATCATTATCATTATCATTATTATATGTCTCATTGTGCTGGAGAAAATGTAGAAAACTACCAGTGTATTTCTGTTATACAGAAAAGCATTTCATGACGGGAAGCAAGAATTCCAGAGGATTCCATCATGCTCCCACACTGACCCCCCACACTGCCAAGACAGGGAGCAGTAAAGTTGCCCCACAAGGTCACTGGTGAGACCAGGAAAGTGCCAGAAACAGCTGGCAGGAAAATGAATTCCAGATTTCTGCGGCTGCCTACTGCCCTTGCCAAGCTGTGCTGTGGGAAGGCTGGAAATTGGCTTTAGGAGTTTAAAGTTTTTATTTAAAAAGTCGAACTGTTTGTTTGTTTTTTTTTTTTTAATCAGAAAAGAAATTGCACCGTTACATATAGAATCAATATTGAGCTAATCCTTAAATTATATAGGTTCACAGCACAGTTTATATTTAAATTCTCATGCCGTTTTGGGGATTAGTTTCTCCAGTTCTGGGCATAGTAGGATAGTTTTGGAATGATGCAGAGGAAAGAGGAATCAAGTGCCAGAGCTGGATTGAAGTTGAAGCTGAAGTACTTCTAGATTTTATATCCCTCAGAACCTCCATGGTGGCATTAAATATGATTTTGGGGAGGTCAGAAAGGAATAAGCAAGTTCTGCACGCAGAGGCTGTTTCCTGAAGCAGAAATTTTAAGGCTTTATGTTAAATTTCTCACACTCTACAGGAAGGATAATAAAAAAATCACTCTTTTGTTCCCTATCCTGAATTTTTTCTTTAGTCCCCCGTTGCTGCCCATGGCTAATGACACATCCCTTAGCAAGCTGGAGCTTCTCTGTGGTGCTCTGCAGCTGCCCCTGCATGCAACAAACCCCTTTTCATCCAGGTGTGTGGAGGTCTGGGCCCTCCAGAGCTGTCTGGTGCCACCTGTCACTCTGATTTTAGGTAAAATACATGAGAAAGGATTTATTTATTATGATTATCACAAAATCTCCAACCCTTCCTCCCGCAGAAATTCCTGGTACTGTTTCTTTTCTTAGCGCAGCCACTTCTTCCACCGTTATTTCTCCCAACTTTTTCTTCCTCACGTTCTGAGTCACAATAGGAATTTTTTCAGTTCAGAGTTAAAAATAAAAGTTGTGAAATTTAAGGACTGCACTTGTTAGCAAGAAAATTAAAACAGCTTCCAGCAACAATATATCACATCAAACGATCTTTGTGGTAGTTAGGTTAATACAGTAAAATTCATAAATTAAATCTCATTAGGTTAAAAAAACCAACAAAACATCCTTTACTTTTGTTAGTGGATTCTGCTCGCGGAGTATTTGTACTTATTATGGCATTTTTCCCTAAATCAAAGTTAAATTCATTCCCTAGAAGCAAAATGTAAACCAAAAAGCCAAGAAACAAACAAAAAACCCTAAACAAGACACTCGGAAGGTTTATGCTTTTATTTGACTCCACTCCATTTTCTCTTGCTACGACGTTCCCTGGGGACACCATACTCCTGGCCCTTGGAATGGCACCTGGATTTCGGGGCTTCAGCTGCCTTGAGTGAGCTTTGTTCCCTGCTTTTGCTCTGCTGAATATTCACAGGAGGTGTCAAGGTCTGTAGCCCGAATTTTTCACTCCGCACTGGTGGCGTTTTCTGCTGCTGAGGGTCTGTCAGTGCAGGTTTGGAAGCTTTGGCACCACGGAAAGAGGTGTTATGTTAATTAACTGCTTCCACAACTTCCTCGGAGGGCTGGCTGCTGCCTCCCCCCGTGCTGCCTCCGAAAATTGGGTGAAATAACTGTAAGTCAGGAGCTGAGTCAGTACTTATTTCCTTTTTTCCTTGAGCTCTACCCTCATGGAGCTCTTCGCTTTGAATAAATCACCCAATAAAGCAGGAAAATTTCCATCACCCTGCTCCCGTGCCCCGATCAAAAGGAAAAGGTGGGATTGCTCAGCATCTTGTCAATTAAAAGCCAAACAAACACCTTGGCACTGCTGCCTTGATGGAAATTAGGAGGTGTGGAGGGTTTTCTGGCTCTGTGTTTTACTAATCCTGACTAAGCTTTATCTTCACCAAAGCCTCGTTTAGACATGGCTGGGTTTTGCCGACTAAATGAGTCATTAGTAAATACCCTCAGCCATTCCTGAAGGGCTACATGAGCTTTAGAAGAGCCCAAGCAGCAAGTCAGTGGGAAAGGAATTTAAATCCTGTCCAGTCTAATCAAATAAAAATAATCAGCGGCATGGAAAGAAGAAAGGACTGAAAATGAGCGGGTGAGAGGGGGACAGAGATGCTGCAAAAGGGAAGTCCTGAAATTGCAGCGATACCTGGACAAATCCTTTTTTAAAGTGCTTGTCCTAAAAGTGTGGGTGGTTTTTTGTAGGTGCTGAAAAGCTAGAAGCAGAGAAATTCCTCAGCCTTTTCTCAATATTCTGTGAGCAGACTGTCTTTCCTATGTAAACTATTTTAAACAAGGTCACAGTTCCATAAACTTCTTGCACCTGCAGGCTGTTTTGCAAGATTGTTATGGCTTTGACTTTGAAAATATTTTGGAATAGGTATCTTAGGACTTGGCCAATCCTCTCAAGGGGTGGATGGCCGAGGAACCAATTACCTATTGCCACTCAACACACTTTTGCCATCTATCCTATAAAAGTAGTCAGAAAAATTATTAAAGAAAAGCTTCAGCTTCCACTTGTTCATGAGCCTGGACTCTGTGTCGTTTTCTTTATGTGCCTCGGATGTAACAGCGACAGTTTTTGTTTTGTTTCTAAAAATATTAATAGATCAGACATCTTTCTGTTTCCATCCTTGTTTTTGCACTGCAGCGTTTGGTTGGGATTTTCTGCTTTCCTCTCTGCCCCCAACCAGTGTCTCCAGGAGTCGTCTTTATTCATCCTTTACAATTCTCAGTTGACTGGGCTAGGTTCTGTGTTGGGTTTAGCTTGGCTGGGTGGTGATCACTCCATGGCAATTCGATACCGTGCAGCCATTTTCTATCACTGATGTGGTTTTAAACTCACGCCTTGTACAACGTGAGCTCTTTCTGATGTCTTCCTTTTGGCACGGAGGTGTTCTTGGAGTCAATAAATGGCTGAATATTCCATTTAGCAAAAAACTTCTTCTTTTTCCTTCTCTGTCCTTCCCTGCTGCGTTGTATGTGTGTTTTCTGTGGATTTACAGCACTAACTTGTTGGGGTGCACTGGGTGCTGGAAGAGAGATGGGCCCTGAGGATCAGAGAGAGGGGCTCTGTCCTGGGCCCGGAGGTGACCCTGGGAGTGCATCCAGGTCACCGGGGACGGACTGAGAGAGGATTGTGTGTTTATGGACAGACTGGGCCTGTGAGAAGTGTTCATTGCAGTTTGGGGCCTTATAGGGCATTGTTTGCCTGTTACCATCCTAGGTAAAATCTGTGCAATGCCCCAGGTGATTGGGGGACACTGTGGGGAACATCTTTCCTGTTTATAGGATGTGATATCCTGTTGGGTGCTGGGATTTAGGGAATTCTGACTGCGCAATAAACAGCTTTGCATTTTCCATCTGATGAGCAAAGTCCTTGCCCATGTGCCAGTACTGCACTAACTCTTCTCTGTGTTTGTGCCTTGTTCTCTGACTCGAGCTGTGGAACGCAGGAAGCTCTCGAGCCCAACTCCCTGTGTTTTCTCCATCCTGAAATGCTTTGCTTTCCCTCACCTGAGGAAGTGCAGCTCAGAAATTCCTTCAGCTGCATTCCTCAGTGAAGGAGTGCAGGGAACAAGGCCTCCTTTTTCTGCCACATCATACCTCTCTCTTGTACGAATATCCAGGTTTGAGAGTCTGACCGTAAATGTATAACTTAGCTGCTGGGAATAACCCAGCATGGCTGCAGGAAGAGGGGAAATCCAAACAGGTTGCCTTGCTGAGGGTGCAGGTAATCATCAAGTCCAAGGGATTGAGTGGGAATCCAAAGGAACCTCTTCTCTGACTGATTAGAAGTCTTTAATATCACAGAATCCCAGAACGGTTTGGGCTGGAAGGGACCTTAAAGCCCATCCAGTGCCACCCCTGCCATGGGCAGGGACACCTTCCACTGTCCCAGGCTGCTCCAAGCCCCAATGTCCAGCCTGGCCTTGGGCACTGCCAGGGATCCAGGGGCAGCCACAGCTTCTCTGGGCCCCCTGTGCCAGGGCCTGCCCACCCTCCCAATTCCCACTATCCTATCTAACCCTGCCCTCCTTCATCCCAAGGCCGTTCAGCTCATTTGCCATCCTGCCCTTTGTGTGTGTTGGTATCGCTGCACATCTGGCCAGCCCAGACGTGCTGTGCCAAGCCTTTAATGGCTTTTCACTGTAGATTCTCCTCTAACACGAGGCATTGAGCCTGGAGAGGCCACCGGGCACCTGCCCTCCCAGCAGTCTGTGCTGGATAATCCTGCTGCACATTCATCAGGATGCTCTGAGATGGAGCAGCTCGTTTTACTCCTGGGTCCCCAGCAGCGAGGCTGCCCTCAACATCCTGCCTCAAACTGCCCGTGGCTCTTTTATACATATTTATCCTGTGCCCTCAGCCTTCACCTTGCTGAGCTTAGTTTGTGTTTGCCCTCGCACAGCTGGTGTGTGAAGAGAGCAACAGTTTCGTCTCTTGGCCTTCGTGTTGTCAGATTTAAGAAGTTAAGCCCATCCTGCCTTGTTTTGTTAAACTCTCGAGGCATTTCTCCCCCCCCAGATTCCTTCTCTTCACCTCCTGCACACTCCAAAAAGATTAATTTCAAGTACACAGCCCAGACAAGAGGTGGTGTTGGAGATAAGACCTCACGTTGCTCCCCGGGATTGCAGCAGGCCTCTGGCTCTGCCTGAAACCAGGCAAATGGACTTGGCAAAAAACAGCAGCAGAACGGAGGATTAAAAAAGCATTTTGAAATGTGAGCAGCTTGGGGAAGTGAAGCATTAAACTGTAAAATCACACACTTGGCATGTCCTGCTCTGTGCATGGAGTCACCTGTAAGTATTTATGACATCGGAGGTTTGATTAAATATTTTTTATCATAAAAAGTAAAGCACCACATTTAAATAGCAAGATCCAGAAACAGCTGAAGCTGTTTATCAGCCATATAGTTTGATCACATAAATGGATTATTTTAGGTTCGGGGTTGTGTGATTTTTTTTTAATCAGTGGTAAATTCGGTGACTTTTGGTTAATCTCAGGTGTTAAGCCCGTTGTGGTCATTCAGAAGTATTTTCCTGTTCTCCCCTGGGCTGATCTTGTGCTTTTCCACTGACAAATAATGGATTTAAGGAATCCAGAATGTGAACAACTGCTCTGTGATGCATTTCATGATTTGATGTTTGAAGTTGCTGCACAATCTGTGAGATTGAGCCTCTGCTGGCATGACTGGGAAGGTGCAGGGTTTTGTTCTGGAGTTACTGGTGTGTTTGTCTGGTGCCAGCTGGGAACAGAGCGCTCCAGAGCCCTCGGGAGATGTTCCCAGGTTACTGAGTTGTCTGCTTGTGAAACTCAGGATCAGGACAAAGCCCTCCAGTGTTGGAGTGCACCGGGTGGTGTTAGAGAGACAGGCCCTGAGGATCAGAGAGAGGGGCTCTGTCCTGGGCCCGGAGGTGACCCTGGGAGTGCATCCAGGTCACCGGGGACGGACTGAGAGAGGATTGTGTGTTTATGGACAGACTGGGCCTGTGAGAAGTGTTCATTGCAGTTTGTGGCCTTATAGGGCATTGTTTGCCTGTTACCATCATAGGTGAAATCTGTGCAATGCCCCAGGTGATTGGGGGACACTGTGGGGAACATCTTTCCTGTTTATAGGATGTGATATCCTGTTGGGTGCTGGGATTTAGGGAATTCTGACTGCGCAATGAACGGCTTTGCCTTTCTCCACCTGATGAGCAAGGTCCTTGTCCATGTGTCATTCCTGCACTCCAGGTTGAGGTTTTCTCTAGACAATAATCATCTCCCCAGGTTCCATCAGGTATTGGAGATGTGGCAAGATTTCACGCTTCCGTAATCTCCTGATGCCGTGAAGTTTTCCACTTTCCTCTGGCACAGTGGGCATTCAAACACACTATGGGAATGTTCACACCTGGCATCCTACAGGGGTGGTCACCTCTGACATCCTACAGGAATGTTCCCATCTGACGTTTTTGGCTGCTTCTGCAGATGATGTTGTTCACTCTGTGGGGACTCGTCCGTCACCGGGAGCAGTTCAGACAGCAGGAGCGCCAAGCTCAGCACAGCAGCTTTTTCTTGGTTGTGCCGGAAGAGCTGCTCCTGCTGCTCCATGGATCTGGCTCCAACCTTGTGGGGAACCTCCATGCTCCATGTGCATGTCCTGGGCTGGAATTACTGCCAGGTTCTCTCTCAGTGTGCTTTGAACTGGGGCACTTCTGTCTTGGTGTAAATTATCATGGAACCATGGAATGGTTTAGGTTGGAAGGGACCGGAAGATCGTCTCCTTTCACCCCCTGCCATGGGCAGGGACACCTTCCACTGTCCCAGGCTGCTCCAAGCCCCAGTGTCCAACCTGGCCTTGGACACTGCCAGGGATCCAGGGGCAGCCACAGCTGCTCTGGGCACCCTGTGCCAGGGCCTGCCCACCCTCCCAGGGAACAATTCCTTCCTAACATCTCATCTAAACCCTGTGTGTCTTACTTTAATGCTGCTGAACCATGGTTGCTCAAGCAGGTTTTATTGGGCTTGGCTTTAGAGGTGGTGCTGCTGTTTTGTGCTCTCTCAGTCCTGGGTTGGAACTAAAGTGTGGTCACAGGGCTGGGCTGGGTGACTTTTAAAGCATCCTAAAAGAATCTGACTGAATATGGAACTTCTATAGGATCTGAGCCCTGTTTTGCAGAACTCCTACATGGCTTTATTTCTTATTCTAATCTGGTAGAGGTGATTAATTTGTGTCAATACATTTATTTTTAAATGTGTGGCTTTGATTTTTATGTGAGTTAAACCTTGGATTTTCATCTGGGTTGCAACCTAGTCCACAACAAGTTCAGTATCTTATATGGCTTATTGTTTTTAACTTGTTCTGTAAAAACTTTCCACATCGGTCGCTAATTATCCCTAAAATCACTACATTAATGACCTTTGCTCAAATACACTTCAGTAATTTGCATATTGTGCTAATTCCTCTTCCAAGCTAGGATTTTTTGAACAGACGTGTTTCCCTCAAGCAAATGTCTTAAAGTGCTCTCAGCTGTTGTTTTTTCAGGTGGGGTTTTTCTTGCCTGGGTTTTTCTGGGTTTTGGTTTTCATTTTCTTGCTCTTCAGCTCCTGAGTTGCCTTGATCTGAGTAACTGCAGCTGTTCTTAACACCAACCCTTCCCCTCCTGTGAGCGAGTACCAAACCCCTCCTGGAGGAAGGATGTGTATTTTGACTTTTATATGTTGAGAGAGCAGATTTGGGGCAAGTTTTTCAGGTTTTCAGACCTACAGTGGGCTACAAATAGAAACAAGGAAGCTGCTGTATTTTCCATACTTTCTGATGTAGTTTCAGAAGCATGTTTCAATTCACGTGTATGTGAATGGCTTAAACTGAATTACCCAAGAGTTTTCTGGTGTTAAAGTCAGTTCTGGCCTCCCAGGTTTTACCCACCTGATAAAGAGTTTATTCCACCAAAACTGAAGGTGCCCACACTTGTTTTGAGAAGTTACTTTTATTGTCGCTGTCTCCTTGACTGGAATGAGCTCTGTTATGTGTTCTCTGTTTCTCTATTGAGCTGTGCTGCAGATGACAAAGCACCACCTGCTCCTACCTCTACAATTCCTGCCCAAATGCCCAATTCAGTTTTCTTCCAGCTGGTATTTTAATATCATTCAGTAGCTCATTCCTTCCAGAAATTCTCTGGGTTTAGTGCTGTGCTGGCACCAGCTGCTGCCAGAGGTGCACAGGTGCCCTGATGAGGGCAACAGGGATGGGTGGAGATGAGTCCTCTCCTCCCGACCTCAGCTGGGGAATTATTTTTAGCAGTGCTCTCCTCCAAGCCCTCTATTGTTTGCTGAGACAATGCAGCTGCACTAAAATACCTCCTGTGCACAGGGCATTTTGCATTTCTTCAGCTGCACTCCCAAGTTAAAAGGAAAAGATGAAATTCTTCACAGCTGAATTGTGGAATTCCGGAGAAAATTCCTATTTCATCTCCTCCAGCCTTGCCTCTGCCTGTTAAAGGCACGGAGAACAGAGCAGCCTCTCTTAGCCCTTATTCGAAACAACAAAGAAGAAATTAGACATTTTTAAAGTGGAATCTGCCCTGCAACCATTTGGATTTTTTGTTTTTTTTTCCTGGAGTAGCCAATAATTCCAGAAATCAATGTCCAGAAAAATGTGTCAAGAACTTAGAAGCTGATTAAGAAACTCTCTTACTCTTTGTGCTGCTATCAGCCAACACTGTGTTTCAAAACACGTCTAATTTAGCAGATTAAACCGCAATATACTTATTCCGTTTCTTCTGAGGGATAGAAAGGAAATGAAAGATCTCTTGAAAGATTTTTGGCCCTGTTTCTACCAAGAGTTTAAAAAACCAATAACAATAAAGCTGCCAAAATGATACAGAGATCTTATCTCAGGCCTGACCGTTCCATTGGTTTTGATCAGCAATATTGGGCACAGAGGGATTTTAGCTCTGTAATCGTTTGGATTATGCCTGGCTTTTGTGAAAGCGAAATTGCTCAGCTTTAGTCCAGTTATGAATAACAAAAGACTGTGAAATCTCAGCCGTGGTGTTTGGTTTTCTTCAATGTTTATGCTGAAAACTTAGGGAAATTGGTATCTAGCGCTTATAATTAAAAATCAGATAGTAAATTGTGTCTGCATCCTGCTGCAGGATTGATTCCAGAGTCATCCCTAATGATGGGGGAATGCCTCTGCCATGATTAGATAGCTTCAGGCTCGGAGGAAAACCCCTTAATTAGCTGGGAGAAGAGAAGCTGCTGTGGCTGAGGCTTTGCAAGGTGCTTAATTTGCCTACTTGTCTTCGGCTGCAGGTGCCACTAATGCTGAAAATACATGTTGTAGAAAATTTTCAGGTTTTGGGGAAGAGACATTAGAGAAAGACTAACTTATTTCTCAATTCCCTGTTTTTTAGTGTTTTCCCCTGTGGTATTAATATATAAATACCTTGATTTATCTTTGAACATCACAATTGTCTCTCTTAGCAGTGATGGCTAAAGCGACTTCTTTCATTTATCCTCAAAATAATTGTTCTGGTTATTCCCATTATTTGATTGTTAACAATGGAACACGCTGGTTCCAGAGGCACCGTTGGCCATGGAGAGCAGATTGTCTGATAAAGTTTTTATTTCAGGATGCATTTTCCAGGAATTTTGTTAGCTTCCTAAAAAAAAATCTTCATCACCACATTAGGGATATTCCTCAGCTCTTGCCATCCTTTAAGACTGGGACTCTGTTTTCAGAACTCAGGCAAATACTGCCCTTTTTAGGGTGATTTTTTCTGTTTAAATCACTGAAAGAGCAATGCAGGAATTCTCATCAGTTTAGAGCTTCCTGTCAGGTTTTATACACACTGCCTAAAGCGTAAATCACTTAGAAATTCATCTTTCAGAAATCATTGCCACTTAAAGGAATATTTATCCTTTCTATGGGCTGGACATGAAAAGCCCTGAAGGAAAGCAGATGCTTTTAGAAAGGCTTGATGAGATACCTGGGCTTGCAGTAGGATGTGCGTTTCACAATCAGACCACATACTCGATCTTTAGCATTTTTAAGGTGTTCTGATAAAGCAGACTTGCAGCTGGACCCCTTTTCTTATCTGTGCTACGTTTTTTTGTCCACCAGAGTGACAGCTGCACTTATTTTTTATGGCCATTCTGTACATCATGGTTTATGTTCTGGTTGTGTCATGTCTGAGCACAGGGAGATAAATAGAAGCTGTTCAGAAGAGCGACGAATGAAGGTGGTGGTGGAAGTTTTATGGCATTGCTGGATCCAGCACTTAAAGGGAGTTACTGGAAATATGGGAGCTATGGGACATTCCTTTCCTGGAGTACACCACCAGCGCACCTGGGGTCTGCTTTCCAGAACATTTTGGGTACAGATCCCTCTGTTCACCCCATCCTGAGGTGATTCTTGAGCTTTCCAGGTGGGCATCACTCTCTGTGACCAGGCCTTGTCCTGATGACGAAATTCCCATTATATGGACAGGTAACAGTAGGAAGGAGAGCAGAAAATCAATCCCTGGCACCTCACTCTATTCTGGCTGTGTTAGTACCGTAGTGAGGTGCAAAAGTGATGGAAATATCAGAGGAAACATGGAATTTCCAGGGAAATTTCCAGGAGATTTCCAGGCCAGGGAATCTTGCTTGGTGTGGGATTAGGCCCTGGCATGGGCAGTGCCGGTGACGGGAGCTGCTGCTGGCATGGAGCTGGGGGCACTGGTGGATCCACCTGGGGGCTGAGCTGACCTTCAGTGGGACCTTGAGAGGCTGGAGAGTTGGGTGGAGAGAAACCTGATGAGGTTCAACAAGGGGAATGCGGGTCCTGCACCTGGGCAGGAACAACCCCCAGTGCCAGCACAGGCTGCCAGGACCTGGAACAGCTCTGCGGGGAAGGACCTGGGGGTGCTGGTGGGAGACAAGGTGACCATGAGCTGACAGAGTGTCCTTGTGGCCAGAAGGGCCAGTGGGATCCTGGGGACATCAGGAAGAGTGTGGCCAGCAGGTCAGGGAGGGATCTTGCCCCTCTGCCCTGCCCAGGTGAGGCACATCTGGAGTGCTGTGTCCAGCTCTGGGCTCTGCAGCTCAAGAAGGACAAGGAGCTACGGCAGAGGGTCCAGCAGAGGCCACAGAGATGATTTGGGGTCTGGGGCATCTCCCTGATGAGGAGAGGCTGCGGGAGCTGGGCCTGGTCAGGCTGGAGAAGGGAAGGCTGAGAGGGGATGCCATCAATCCACACGAATCTCTCCAGGGGGTGTCCGAGGAGGGTGCCAGGCTCTGTTCAGTGGTGCCCAGAGACAGGATGAGGAGCAATGGCCATACAACACAACAAGTTCCACCCCAGCATGAGGAAGACCTTTCCATGGAGGGTGGCAGAGCCCTGGAACAGCTGCCCAGGGAGAGTCCCCCTCTCTAAGACATCCCAAACTCAACTGGATGTGTTCCTGTGCCGCCTGCTCCAGGTGCCCCTGCCTGGGCAGGAGGATTGGACTGGATGATCTCCAGGGGCCCCTTCCAGCCCCAACTTTTCTGGGATTCTGGGAATATTTACTGTGCCAGCCTGTGGCCAGCACTGGGCTGTGTATAATGCAGAGCTGGTGGTTTTGTCTGATACTGCCCTGCCTCGTGCAGGGTGGGAATTCCAGGGGATTTTGACCTGCTAGGAGCAGCAGCGTTAATCCTTGCCTGAGCAGGGACTGGAACAATTTCCTCAGGTGGTTTCAGTATGCTCTTGCAATTGTCTTGGCTCCCAAGCATTTCAGGCTGGGGACACTGGGAATTCTTTATAAAGCCCCCTCGGCAGGGCCGTGCATCACAGCACCTCTGTGTAAGGCAGGGGCTCATTTTCCAGTTCGCAAGGGGGTCAGAGGGAACATCAGCACATCCTGGGGTCATCTCTGCATCCTCAGGGTTGGCAGTTCCTGCTGTCAGCATCCTGTAATTACTGCTTGGGAGCTGAATTATTTAGTGTTCTGTGTTTCACAGCTGCTGAAGGGATGAATTTTGTTTACTGCCTCAGGAGCTGGTTATTCCATGTGTGAATAGGTGGATATTCATGGAGAGAGCCCTTCACTCACTGCCCTTGCACTCCTCAGATTTGTTTCTCCTATCCAAGGAGCAGATTCTCCTTCTCGAGGAAGGGAGAGCCATGTAAGCTGTGTTCAAAGGATGCAAAAAAGGTTGGGTTTTTTTATTGTCTAATCTCATGGGGAGTGAAAACATTTTTATTATAAGGTGCCACACTGCCTTATCCCCTCTCACAATTCCACCTCTCCTGGGCCGTGCTGAATAACAGGTTCTTCACAAGTCTGAGAACAATGAAAGGAGTCTGTGGGATTTTAGTCTTTGAGTGATTTGAAGTCTCTCACAGTCACATTAGTTTAAGTAGACACTACAAAAGAGAACCTCTGTGTTGAACTCTGTAAAGTCACATTGCTCTGGATAAAGCGTGGGTTTTAATTCTGAATCTGTTTTATTTCCTACAAGTCCTTAATGTTATTCTTTGTAGCTATAAAGACATGGCTGACCTAGAATAGACTACATTTTTAATCTCATTAGGAAGTTTCAATACTTATGGTCTTGAATCAATTGGGTGATTAATTTAGTTTTAAATATAACTTAGGTGACTCTATGGTGCCTTTACAAAGAAAAGGTGATCCTGAGGTCCCCTCACTACCTGTAGTGTAAGGGCTCAGAAAGGTTTAGCAAAAATGTTAATTTTATTATACAGTTAAAAGTCACTACAACTGTGAAAATTATGCCAAACTTATTTAGATCTTCTTTGCTTTTGGTTTGAAACTGTTTTTTTTTTTTAAATGTAGCCTTAGCGTAGCACTGTTTTGGCGAGTTTTGGTTTTGTTTTGGTTGGTTTTTTGTGGTTTGGCTTTTGTCCCCATGGACAAAACCCCTTTCTTAAAACACAATAAGGAGAAGCTATTTTAATAAGTTTATTTTTGTTGTGAATCTCATTATGTGTATTCAGTAGGCTGACTTCTACCTTTTAATTTGTTTTAGAAAAGAGCAGGGCAGGCAGATCTTTATTTTTTTTTTAGTTTTTCAAAACACAGCCATGCCTGTTAAAATTAATTAGAGTTGAAGGTCAGTGTGTCAGTGCTGCTGGAGTTGTTACGACATGTTTTTAGGAGCTGAATCTCAGCAGCATTTAGAATCACAATCAGCAAAATTCGGTTAGAGGAGCTGAGGGAGGATGCTGGTTAAACTTCTGCTTGTCCTGTTGCTCTTGTGCTGATTTAAAAGAAAAAGTCACCCTAAAAAGGGCAATATTGCGGGGTCAGGAGTGGGATGGATCCTCATGGGTCCCTGGCAACCCAGGATTCTGTGAGTCCAGACAGAAATTCTCAAACTTGCCAAAATAAACGACCAAGCAACCCTTTCATTCGCTTCAGATTCACTTGAGGGGTTTTTTTTAACTTTAAATCAGAGTACATAGCGAATAAAATCTGTCAGGCGGGCTGAGAATGCAACATTTCAGAGCCAGTGAATTGGGGAGGTTTGACCATTCCCTGTGCCTGGTTCCCTTGTCATGCCAGTGGCATCTGGAATTTTGGATGGTAGAGGGAAGAGCTGCTCTCTGCTGTACCAACCCAAGGCTTCACTGGATGTGGGCATCAGCCTTCCCTTCCTGCTGATGCCTGAAGCGGCCACCTAAAAACAGAGACTAGACAAGAATAAGGGAATAAAATTAGGTATTTATTTGAAGGGCCTTCAAAGGTACCCCCTGGGGAGTCCAGAGGCTACTGCCAATATGGACCCCCCGATGGACGACAGGTCACGAGTTCTTCACACTTTTATACGTTTGGGTCATTTGCGTATTTTTGCAGTAATGACGCAGGGGCAAGGACCTTGCTCATCAGATGGAGAAGGCAAAGCCGTTCATTGCGCAGTCAGAATTCCCTAAATCCCAGCACCCAACAGGATATCACATCCTATAAACAGGAAAGATGTTCCCCACAGTGTCCCCCAATCACCTGGGGCATTGCACAGATTTTACCTAGGATGGTAACAGGCAAACAATGCCCTATAAGGCCCCAAACTGCAATGAACACTTCTCACAGGCCCAGTCTGTCCATAAACACACAATCCTCTCTCAGTCCGTCCCCGGTGACCTGGATGCACTCCCAGGGTCACCTCCGGGCCCAGGACAGAGCCCCTCTCTCTGATCCTCAGGGCCCATCTCTCTAACACCACCTGGTACACCCCAACAGGTTTTCAGAGTTAATTCTCCAATTAAAGTTTCAGTTAATGATGTAATTTCCCCAAACTTGTCCCCCCCCCCGCTTTAGAGGCTTTTGGTTTATACTTTTTGGGCCTGGGACCATCTGAGCGTCCTTGGAGAGCAGGCCTGGAGAGGCTTTGTTATGTCTGCCTGGCATGAGAGAGCAGAAGTGAACAGGCTACAAGGAACTTCAGAGTTACACACTAGGCAGTGCAGGACTTGAAAAACATGAAAGTTAAAACCTAAGGCATCACTGCTGCTGGCTCAAACACAGGGGAGTCCTTGGCCCTCTGATGTTGAAAGGGCGACTGATATCAAAGACAAATCCCTCAGCTGGAACTTGGGGAATGCTGTTCTGCTGTCTCTGCTAGTGCAGGAAATCAGATTTTGGAGGTTCTACTTGGGTTCTGGTCCTTTGGCTTGGAATTAAATTCCTACCGCCCGTTTACACACAGAAAGAAGGTCAGCAGATCATGAGGGGGCTGGGAGACTGAATTGGAATTTCTCTGACCTCTGGCAGCCCTCCCCTCACCTGAAACCACCCTGCTCCTTTCCTTGTCCAGAAAATCCTTCCTTTTTCCTCTGTTAAGGACATCAAGGAGCAAACTGGAAAATCCGAGTTGAGCTAACAATACATGAAAGGTGTTAAAGAATCTTGGTTAATCAGAATAATGTGTTTAAGTCTGTTATTATTGAAAGTTAATCTGGTGAACCTTTATAGGTTTTTGAGCTGGAATGGCAACTGAAAATTAATAATTTTATATTACAGAGTGTTTTCATGTGGTAGGGAATGGCACAATGCTGCAAGAGCTGTGCCAATTCTAGTCTTGCTATTTATTTAACATTTGTTTAAAAATTAGGTTTGTATCAGGAATTAAAAGGATTACATTAAAACTAGAGATGATTAGGTGAACTGTTGTGCCAGTTATGGGAAATCTAAAAATAGCTTTGGGTATAATAAGTAACTCCATTATATGAATGCAAAATATTTTCCTATAATTAAAAAATTAAAGAATGTTCCAAATGTTATTTTAGCTCCTAGAGGAAAAAAACCCTCAAAATCTTAATTTTTTAGAGTTATTGCTTTGTTTTTAAATGAACTGTTACCTGCAAACTATTTTCAGAGCATTTCACTGGTCTCAGAGAAAATACTCTAAGAAAAGGTCATCCAGCTGGAAGGGAAATAGCCATTTGAGTTATTTTCTGTCTCTTCCCTCAGCACTTATATTAAATTAGTTTATTAATTGTCAGAAACAACTACAAAGCAGTGCTGCACTGCTCCTGCTAATTTCGATTTCCTCACAAAGTGCATTGTTGTTTTCACTTGGAAAAAGCCAAGCTGTGCTTGCTGGAAATAGCAATGAGATGCAGAGATGAGAGGGATTGTCATGGGAACGTTTTATCATCCATGGGAAGTGGCTCATGATCCTGCTGTCGCTTCCTTGGGTGGACGGGGAGAATTCGTTCTTCCCCTGCCCTTCCCAGAACCAGGAGAGTGAAGCCGGGTCTGGCCAGGGGGTTTCAGGGATAACCAGGCCACACATAAAAATAAGTGATGACTTTGCTTTGTGCCCAAGCACAGACACGCTGAAATCTGCTTTTTGTTCTTATTCTCTGCATCTGACATTTCACGGGGACTCCTCAGGGGCAGCCTTTTAGCAAAGGGCTACCACCAAGTGGTGGCAGGAAGTGATTTTGGTGTCATCAAAACTCATTTCCTACCGTGAGTGTTTCCTCACGGCCAGGTCCCCAGTGCTCCGGGGCAGAGCCTGACTTACAGGTTGAGGAACTTACTTGAGGTTTGTACAAAAGCAAAAGAAACTTTGCTTCTGGTTCCTTCCTCAGCCTGGTTCTAAATGCAGCCAGTGCCCTTCAGGGGGCAAGACAGGGAGAGTGCCAGGGTGTTCCTGCCTTTAAAACTGCAGCCTAGGAAAAGCCAAATGAATAAAGAGAAGTTCTTTGGCCCTGGAATTCCTCCTAATTCCCAGTTTTAGTGGGCTTTAGTCCCATACCTGCTTGCTCCATGTGCTTTGCCTCATCCAAACTCAGTTACTGCAGCATTAAATATTGTCTGTGTGCTTATGAATGTATAAAATAATGGGAGAAATTGAATTATGACAGTGATCCATGGATGTATTTTGGAAATCATACACAAGCACAAGGAACCATCAATCTAGTCCTGCAACAGTTTTCAAATTTATTGAGCCTGTGTACTGGAAATGTGAAATGAACTCATGTATTTTAAATCACTGTGCTTGAGCTGGCACAGCTGGGCTTGTTTTGTTGGTGGTGTGGTCAAATGACCTCAGAAAATACATATTTTGAAGTATATTCCCTCTTGCTGAAATCAAGGCTGTTACTTGAAGGACAGGTGGGAGAATACACTGAAAGGCATTGGTTATAAATCAAACCAATCCTTTCTCTGCAAAGCCTTGATTTATGCACGTCAAATTAACTTTTCCAAACTTGCTGTAATTTATCTCAAACACGGGACTTCTCAAAAAAGGGGAAATGAAATGTATTTGTGCTGTGCACTCAAGGTAAAATTTTCGAGTCAGTATTAATCAGGAGCAATGTGTTCCAGGATGAAGGGAACGTAATTCAGCAGATTCCTTTGGAGCAGCAGTTGTTCTCCTGGCTGACAGAGGGACCAGAAAAAATGGTAAGAAAACTTCTCCTTTTAACTGGAAAGTGTGTCTTCAATTCTCTCTTCCCCCCACCCCACCCACTAACACTATT
>VZTI01001177.1:0-23371 GCA_013397865.1 Struthidea cinerea | reverse complement strand
CCCCCCCCCCCCCCCCCACCTTTTTTTCTCTTTATTTTTTAATCCACTGCATTAATAATCTAAAAGTGCATGTGGGGAGTTTTGATGGTGGAGCGTTGAGCAGGTGAAACAGGGGAAGATGAAACTGTTTAACTGGAATTGTGTAATAGCAAAGAAAGTGCGATGGTTTATTACCTCCACAGGTATAACTAATGTGTCATTTCTGCTGTTCTGCATGTACAAAAAATAGTTCTGGGGTCTGGGATAGATTTATTATTCTTCATTGATTGCCTCATTCTGTTGCAGGACATTTCTGGCAGTAAAGCAGCAGAACTGTCACATCCATCATGATGTGTCGGAGATGTGTCAGGGCTGGGGCTCTTTTCTGAACTTTACTGTTCCTGAAAAATGTAGCTGGGCATTACAGGCAGAAGTCTGACATTTCCAAGATGAAAATCAATCTTTTTTTATGTGGTGATTCTCAAAGCAGACTTGAGCTTTGATTGCACAAGGAGTGCTTTCACGCGTTGGGGGATACAACAGGGACACCAAATAATTTGGGTAACAGATCTGGCAGGTGTTCTGTAATGAATATAAATTGGAGAAATGATCATAGAAGAGACACTCAAGTCAAGGTGGCACAGCAAACATTGATCCGCTGCTGTCACAGCCGGGAACATGAAGGTTTTTCTTTTTTGGTTCGTGTAGTTTCTTGTATTTCTCTTTACAGCTGGGGACTAACCAGGTAAATACATCCTGCTGTGAATTCATATTCTGTATTATACCCTATTATTCAGAGGTGAAGAAAAAAGAACTGTTAAAATTTAATCGCTAAAGGCATGAGAAACAACGAGAGGTCCTAATGTACAGGAAGGGAGGGCAGATGAAACGCTTCGAGCTTTAAAATGAATGCTAAAAGAAATGATCAAGCAATCTATACAATTGTAAATACCTTGAAAAGAGGGAAGTCATTGTGTCACAGGTCCAGGGGCTCAGCACCTGGGCATGAGGGTGTTACTAGAGGAAAAAAAGGACAGTTTGATGCCGGTGGCTGTGTCTAGAGGCAGCAGAAGTCTGAGGAGAAGGGCAGCACTGAGCCACAAACAGCCAGACAAGCAGAAATTTTTAGATGCTGGGAGTGTGGTGATAAAATATTTTGATGTTGGGTTGTTTCCCAGGGAAGATGTTTGGAAATAATGAGCAGAGTGGTCTTGTTTCCTCACGTTACTTTTATTCAGGGAAATAGCTAAATAAATAAGATGACGATGTGATACTCAGTTGTCCCCTTCCAAGAGGAAGGAGCATGGAAATTCCATATAGTATCCACTTTCAAAGATCAGTTCAAGATAATCAGTAACTATTTAAATCAGGAGGTTTTACCTTGGTTGTTTCTCAATTTAGCCACTCAAATGCGCACGGATTTTCCCCACAAATAATGCCCTGTCAGCCACAAAACACTGGCTCAGTTTTGTTAAGGAGTTTAGCAAGGCATGAAATGCATAATTAGGGGAGGAGCAGTTTCATCCCTCTGAGGTTCTAACAATTATTTAATTTAGGACAAACAGCAAAAGTCCCTCGAGCACACGAGGAGTCTGAAGTTTAAACAAGATGACAGCTAAGATGGATCGATAATTTCTCATCCCCACAGTTACTAATAATAAGGTGAAGAAAGAAATATTGGCAATTTCCAAGCTAAAGGCCCTGAGAGAAGCAAATCCACTCCACTCCAGAGTGGACTCCATTAACACAGATTGCCTTCAGCCCGTTAAGCCTCAGCACTGAGCTGTTTTAAGCAAGAGTTTGTTTCTAAAATTCTGGAAGCCCAGGAATTAAACCCCACCTGAGTTTTAAAAGCATGTTTTCTGAGCCTTAATAAAATGACACTTTGTCTTACTTCTGTGTCTCCAGTCATGCAGGAAATTAGAGGACTGGCTTCTTCCTGCAGACTTTGGGTTTCAGGCTTCAGGCTCAATTTGGCAGCTTATATTCCTCAAATTGGCTTGTAAATGAGATATTTGTTTCCAAAGTACGACTGATATCAACCTGCTTACAAATACTTCCAACGTGGACTCGTCTCTCATTTGATTCTGTAATTATACGATGGTTTTTCTTGTCAGGAGAGCTCAGAAACTTAATATTGATTTATGTTCCTGAGTTTCTGAAACTGCAATGTGTCATTGCTGAGCATAATTTAGAGTGGCCTTTTTTCTCCCCTCTAATCTTGTACGTGCCAAGCTTGAGCTCATTTGGGGCTGGAATGATCTCAAAAATCATTTAACCCTTGTGTGGGTGTGGTGTCAGCGGCATGGATGAAGATGATGTCATTGAGGTGTCTGATTTCTTTCTGGTTATCTGTTTGATATGAAATGATATTTTCAGGCAAGGCCCTGAGTACCCTCAGCATGAGAATTATTAACATTCCTGTCTCTTGGGTGTCCTGGGACGCTTTATCTGCTCCTGACACAGCAGGAGGTGGACATGGATGCTCTGCTTGTCTGTGTCCCAAATGCACTCTGGGTGCTGCACAGTGCTGTGCTGACACCCCAAAGTCAGCCAGGCCCTGAAGGGATCTGGCTATGCCTTCTCAGTAAAGTGAGTTCCTCAGTGATGCCCAAAATGTTTTAAAATTAAAATAAAATAAGGCCAGGTTTTGACAGAATTAAACCTCAAATGATCAGTCTTTCTTCATGAACGAGAAAAAAAAAGTTAAAAAATCAAGGGATTGCCTTCCAACCCAATCCAGTGTGGAAGTCTATAATTCTATGCTCAGTAGATTCTGCGTTGTAATAATACATTGAGGGGCAACTACATTTAAGGAACACAGTGGTATTGTTGCTTTCTGTCAGGTTTTTCACTTGTATTTGCACTCCAGACCATCTGTAGAGGCCCAGGCAAACTGCAGCCTGTGCCCTGAAGTCTCTGTGGAAACCACTGCATCACAGTCCCCCAGTTCAAAGGAGGCTGCCACTGAGCCGATCTATTTGCCATGCAGAGAAAGAAATGCACAAACCTGGTCCATATTTTCAGTTCATTTTCACAGCAAAACTAAAATCACGATGTCGAGAACTGATTTCAGCTTTTGCATTAATAAATTGATGGGAATGTTCTGAGCATTAAATTCTCCTGGAATTTCTTTTGAAGCATGATGTGTTATTTGAGAGACAGTTTGTGGGATGTGGAAATGAATTTTTGACACATGTTGACGCTGCGATCAGAGCTCTCAGTTTCCCAGGATGAAATGAAAACGAGGAGCTGATCCAGCAGTGGCTGGATCAGGTGGACTCTCGGTCATGGATGCTTTTGTCTGTGTTGATCCTGTGCTGATCCTGTGCTTCCCTGACCTGGGAACAGACCAGGAAGTGTGGGATGTAGGCAGGAGTTTGGGCTATTTGGTTTCATTTGCATCGGGAGGGTTTTTGGTTAACTCAGTGTTAACCATTCCAATTTATTCGGCTGCATATGAAGTGCTGAGGTTTCAGGAGTGCCGTGCTCACCCCATGTGTTCCTTTAACTAGGAGAGGATAATTCCTGTCAGCTGGAAGGTTTGAGTAGCTCGAACAACACAACTTTCCTCTGAGGGCTGGTTGCCACTGCGATGGAGGGCAGTGGTGGGTTGCAGTTTTAAGAGAGGCACCAGAAGCATGGGGTGGGGAGGAGTCCAGCAGAGAGAGGTGGTGAGGTGGGCAAAGCTCGGGGAGTGTTCCCAACTGCCTTGTCAAAGGGACAGCCTTGGGAACTGTTCATTTATTTACTGTGTGATGAGTGGAGCAGCATTTCTGTGCCTTCACGGACTGACTGGTGTCAGAGGGGGTTGTTTATCATCAAGTTTCGTCCTTGTGGAGGGAGCCAGGCACCGGCTCAAATTGGAGCGTCGGTCAGAGGGGCACGGACCTGAGGGGAAGTGTTCTGGCTGAGCTGCTTTGGTGAGATAAAACAGGCCTCCTGCTGGAATGCTATCCATGTGCAATTGTTCTTTCCTAGTTGCTCACAGCTGCGAAGTGCAGGATATACACCAGCAGTGATATCTATTCAATTTTTCTCTCCAAAACCCCTTCCCAGATGTGCCTTTAATAACTCTGTAATTCTGAACCGTTTCCATCTCTGATATAACTGCATTAATTACTCATATTCCTGTACTCACTTTGCTATGAAACAGAATAAATTGTCTTTGTGTTATTGCACAGCGTTCTGGGACAAACTGAAATCCAGGATCTGTGGTGTTTGTGTCACGACAGGAGGTCTTTGAAGCACAGGCTGAAGCAGCAGAGGTGTTCTGCACTCACTGCGGGTGCACTTGTACCTTGAAGATTGCAAAGAGAGGATATTTTCCCAGCCTGTACTGACAGATTTGCTGGCAGAAATGTGGAGGGTAGGTCAGCTGTCTATTCAGTGATGCTGTCACCCTTTAAGTTCACTTAGGAGAGAGTGTGGGCCAGCAGGGGCCCTTGCTACCTGTTGTAAACAAGGTGGAGTGTTAGGTTTTCCTTCACCTGCCCCAGAAGAGCCTTTCTGCAACATTACTATCTGAATTCCCTTCTTTCTGTGTCCATGGAATGGTTTAGGTGCTGGTTACACTTCCAAAGCAGACTGCCACAGGTGTGCAGGAAGGGAAGGGATTCTGTTTCTCCCAGTGACGCTTTGGGACAGAAGGGGTGGATTGTTAAGAACAACCCAAACCTTCCACGGTGCCATTTGCCTGTTCTTGGAGAGAATTTGAGTGGAACAGTAGATTATGGACCTGGAAGGCCAATGGGCCCTGGGCTGTGCCAGCCATGGGGTGGCCACAGGCCCAGGGCAGGGCCCGTCCCCTGGGCTGGCCCTGCTGAGGGACCTCGAGGGCTGTGTCCAGTTCTGGGCCCTCCCGGCCAGAGAGCCCTGGAGGGGCTGGAGCGTGTCCAGGGCNGGAGGCTCAGGGGGGACCTTGTGGCTCTGCACAACTCCCTGACAGGAGGGGGCAGCCGGGGGGGGTCGGGCTCTGCTCCCAGGGAACAGGGACAGGACAAGGGGAAACGGCCTCAGGCTGGGCCAGGGGAGGCTCAGGTTGGACAGCAGCAGGAATTTCTCCATGGAAAGGCTGCTCAGGCCTTGGCAGGGGCTGCCCAGGGAGGTTTGGAGTGCCCATGCCTGGAGGTGTCCAAGGAAGGGCTGGAGGTGGCACTCAGTGCTCTGGGCTGGGGACAAGGTGGGCATCGGGCAAAGGGTGGACTCCACGGGCTGGAGGGATTTTCCAGCCTCAGGGATTTTTGACTCTACAGCAGGACTTCTGTGGTAATGAGGAGTTTGGTTTTCACAAGTGAAAACAAATAGTGTGTTTTTAAAAGCCAAAAATAGTTCCAGACGGGGGATCAATAGCAAAATCCCGAAATGTTTATTCGTGTTCCTTTAACGTAAGGAGGCACCCCTCTTTCGGGTTATTGGCACCTTTACATCTAAATAATTTCTGAATTTTACTTCTGTTTTCATTCAAGGACAGGTTGGATGGGGCCCTGAGCAACCTGTTCTGGGGAGTGACATCCTTGCCCATGGCACGGGGGTGGAATAGGAGATTTTTAAGGCCCCTTCCAAACCATTCCAGGATTCTGTGATTCTAATCTAGTGTTCCATCTTGCCAGAGAATAGCTGGTGAGTCAGAGGTAGATATTGGCAAGCATTCCATATGCCACAGCATAATAATTTATGCTTGAAACTAGCTTGTGGATAAAGGTCTCCCTTTTGAAGTTACGGCTGCTTCTCGCTGTAAAACTGGGGGAGAGTTTTTGTATACCCCCAGCTGGAGGAACAGGTTGTGCAGCGTGCTTGGGCTTGGGGGGCATTGCTGCATAGACGGTTCTGCCCACACAGCTACAGACTGGTGCTGTGGAGAAGCAGATGCACTTTTCCATCTCTTTTTTTTAATACAACAGGTTTGTGTTATCAAAACTATTGGGGAAAAAAAAAAAAAGTCTCGTCCCTAATGAATGTTTCTGATTCCTTCAAGGTTACAAGGACATGGTTTCAAAGTATGAATCAGTCTGCTGGGAGTTGTCTTAAAATTGGGTGCAGATTTTGTGTGTTATGAAATTCAAAAAACTCTTCAATTTGGCTAAATTTATTTATTACATACATATGTGTATATAACATGCATTTTGTGAAATATATTTGCCTAATACGTCTTGCATAGAGAGTTTGAATATTGACTGACTGTATACACCCTCAGACTCCCTACCGTGGTATCTTAGAGAAGATTAACTTAAAACTCAATTTAGTCCCAGTTTTTAGAAAGGATAAAAAGAAACTCAACTACTTCTATGCCTGATGTGGAATTTTCTGCAGTGCCTTAGCTTGGGGTTTGCTGATCTCCATGTTGGTGATGTCAGGACTGGAGAGAGGCACCTCATCCCCAACATTTCTGTAGCATTGTGACACCAGGGGAGGTTCAAATCAGATATTAGGGGGAAAACCTCACTGGAAGGGAGTGGTCAGGCACTGGAATAAACTGGTCAGGCATTGGAATGAGTTGCCCCCGGAAGGTGGTGGAGTCACCATCTCTGGAAGTGCTCAAAAGCTGTCTGGATGTGGCCCTTGGGACGTGGTGTAGGGGCAATGCTGGTGGTGCTGGGGGACAGCTGATGGTCCTGGAGGTCTCTCCCAGCCTGGATGACTCTGTGACTCTGGAAGCCATGTCGTGAACTTGTCAGGTTTAATTTGGGTTAATTTCTTCAGCTCCCAGGAGATCTCCTGTGTGGCTGGGTGACTCTGCTGGTGCTAGTCAGATTTCCACATCCTGGGAAGGAAAATTTATAAATAGCAGTGTAAATCCTGAGCAGCTACTGGATCTGTACAGCTCCCAGATGATCCCAGTGATCAGGCCACTGGAAATACTTGGTGAGAATGCTTTTCCTTCAGTTTCTGGGACAGCCAACTGATTGTGCCAAGCAAAGCAACGTTTTTAGGAGCGTGATTTCTCAAGGGCTCTAATTGCTGTGTGCTGAGCAAGAGGGGTATTGGATGTAATGCTAAAACTGCTTATTTATAAATTAATGTTATCTATCCAGAATTAGTGTTGAAGAGGGCTGATTGCCAATCCAGCCAGTGCTAATATGTTCCTTGAGAAGTCATTACTCATACTTTATTTTTCATTAAGTCGCTAATTTTTGTGGGTTTTTTTTTTTCCATGTGACAAATTTTCTTCATATTTCAGGTTCAACTTTACCTGAGTTTAACCAATGACGTGTTAAGCATTGGAATGGGCTGCCCAGGGCAGTCCTGGAGTCACCATCCTGGAATTGTTCAAAAAATGAGTGGATGGGGCTCCTTCGGGTGTGGTTTAGTGGCCGTGGTGGTATTTGGTGGAAGGCTGAACTGGACGATCTTGAAGGTCTTTTCCAGCCTTATTGATTCAATGATTGCATGACTGTGGTAGCACTTCAGGTGGATTTACAGCTGTCGTGTTCTCTGTTTGCATTTCTTTCCTTCCCTTGCACTGAAGACACAAAGCTGGGGCAAAGCCCAGCCTAAATGGATCGCTCTCAGTCTTCTTCCTAACAAAACGGTGAAGAGAGCAGAGCAGAAAAAAGACCTTGCTGCACTCACATCTTTTGAAGCTGCTGCTTCTTTTCAAACGGAAATGTTTTCTATTTAAATGTTTATTTTCACTGCTCCTGGTAACTGCAGCTGTCCTGATGTGGGGGCATTCACCAGGATGAGGCATGAAAGCTCAGACTACTTTAAAGCACATTATCTTTATTATGTGGAGGAAAAATATCCATCTTTAATCAAACTACACATTATCTTTTGTTGCAGGCAAGTATCTTCTCAGGAGAGATAGAGATTGGAAAGATTATTAAAAAAAAATCTATTCAGCAGCAGTCTGTGGTCATGTGTAAGACCAGTCTGTGGTTCAGAACCCAGTAAATCTTGACTCTCATCCTATTAAACCTGGCAGTGATTGGATTTACACTTCCCAAGATCAAGAAAAAATTAATTCAGAGAGAAGTAATGGTGTACATTCATATATTATGTCACATACATTATATTATATCCTGTATATTATATTAGAAATGTGATAGCAGGGAGAAGAAGAGCAAGCACATGGCGTTGGTGTATGAGCACAGAGACAGGAGCACGTAGGAAATAATGGAAATAATGAAAACAGACAAAATCCATCCTAAAAAAAAAAAAAAAGCAGTGCTGGAAATGAGGTTACAAGCATTGCCTTGACTCATTGCATTGCCCATGGTCAAAACATTCAGCTCCAATATTTAAATACCTAAAACTGGACATAAAGGGAAGAAATACCTGATACCTATCTAGCAATTTTTTTTTTTTCTCTAGATGAAACCAAAGCAACTTAAAATCTTTTAACCCCTAGTTGTTTTCTGTCGAAACATATGGGGAGGGAAGTTCAAGTGCAAGTAACTTTTGTCAGTGTGTGGATAGAGAGTTCCTTGCTGATTGCCCTTAAATGGGCAGGGGTTTAATACACTATTAAGGGGTGAAATGAAAGTGAGTGAGAACACCTGAAAAAACCACAGATGACTTCCAGAAAGAAGAAAAATACACCTGAGTGTCAACTATTTACTGCAGGTTTCCAAGAAGTGAAATGGAGACGTGTGAGACAGACAGGCCTATAGCTCATGTGTGGCATTTTGGGGCTGAATCAGAGCACTAAAGGCAGCGAGCGCCTTCCTCCCGCTGCACGGTTTTCCTGAAGGAACCCTCTGGGCTGTGAACTTGTAGAAAACAAATAGTCAAGGAATGGAATATGTTCATTTTGTATGAGTTTTCCCAAATTATCTTGGTTAGAAAATCAAGGACTGTGTGTGTGAGCCTATTTTTAAAGAGAGAACTCATTGCCTCCTTGAGGCAGGAACTCTGGGGATAAATGGAAAATGGAGCTCCTGTCCCTAAGGATGTTTTGTTTCAGTGTAGACATTGAAAAATCAGAGGTCAGCTTAGTAATATAAAACTATCAGGGTAATCAGTTAATTAGACAAGTGGAGACCCCATCCCTGGAGGTGTCCAAGGAAGGTGTGGACAGGGCACTCAGTGCTCTGGGCTGGGGATAAGGTGGGGACAAGGTTGGACTCCACAGGAGTCCTTTTTCAACCTAAATGATTCCATTATTCTCAATCCATTTGCTATTCATTCTCCTTTCCCTACTTTTTGTTGTTGTTGTTGTTGTTGTTTGGGTTTTTTTTTGTTTTGGTGGGGGGTTTTTTGTTTTGTTTTTTTGTTGTTGTTTGATTGTGATTTTTTGTTTGTTTGTTTTGTTTTTTGCTGTGTGTTGTTTTTTTTTTCTGTTTTGGGGGTGGGGTTTTTTTTTGGGGGGTGTTTAACGTATTTTATTTCTGGAATATTTATTTTATAAAATCTGTGCACACTTTCCTTTATCATCTTCTGGCATTTAACAAATTATACGTGGTATAGGCACCAGTGTGAATCAGCACTTAGCTCACAAAATTTTAGCTGTCTTAGGGTATTTTGCTTATTAAAGAGCTCTGTTTTGGAGGAACTACAATGATTACAGAAGTCTCTGAGGATTCAAGGAAATGAAAGCAGCATATAAGCAGTCTTTTCTGATAAAGCTGGGAAATGACTCAAAATGGTTTGAGCCAGAAATGTATAAAAATGACAGGATTTTCTGGGGCCTGACTCTCTTTATCTGGTGTTATTTGGTGTTACAGCTGGTGTGTACCTGTGTCATGTTATCAACTTGGAGCATTTGTTTATTCATTTGAAAGTGTTTTTCTGTCATATTTGAAATCTAATAATATACTTTATGTACCCCTGGGTTTCTATTTCTTCATCCCACTCAGTTTCTATCTCTGATTGCCTCATCACCTCAGATGTGTGAAGTTTTTGGTCTTGCAGAGAGAGAACTTTCGTCCATGAGCTATAATTTACTGATGGGTGAAAGGTCTGGAGAAGAACCCAGGAATTCTAACACTCCTCCCATCTTCAATTCTGTTATCAAGGCCTGTATTTTATTAAACCACACACTCAAATGCTAAGTAAGTACAGACATGCAAGAATAACTCTGTGCTACAGGATGATGAGTGTGTTGAAGGAAAGATTTTAGCTGTAATTGTGTCCAAAACACTTTTTGATAATGAGTTCTTGATTACCTGCTGAACTTTCAGGGCTGTGGCAAGGTACAGTTTATCACAATCAAGAATCACAAGCTATTTTGAAGAACCTGAGGATTTTTCCTTAAATGTTATAATCTTCTTGTGATCTGCCACAGGTGTTTTGAGCACCTGGAGTTAACAGGATGAGACCAAGGGAATAGGAGAGGAAGGGGGAGAGGGGACATAAAATCAGAATATGTGATGAAAATAACTGCAACTGGGCAAAAAAGATAAAAGGGGAAATTGCTTGTGATGATAGAAGAAAAATGGATTAAAATTTAAATAAACTCTGGCCCGACAAGTCCCTGACCTGCAAAGTTTTTGAAGCCAGGAGCTCATTTGGGTGAAACAAAAGGAATTTTCTCACAGGAATTTTTCATTGAAAGGATTCTCACCTGATTTTCTACGGTCCCTGTCTGAGTCACACAAACAGTGGGAGAAAAGGAATGGGAAAATAAACTTAGCCCTTGATGTAGGGATTACTGAGGGTGAGTTCTATATGCAAAACAAACTGGTAAATAAAGCAGGAGCTAAATAACAGAATAGAAGGAGTAACAGAAAAAGTAATTTGCATTATGAAATCAAGAGTAAATTAGGAGTGTTTGTTTAAGTGACAAATGTTGGCATTAGATCGAGGGGAAAAACCTGAAACCAAATATTCCTTGAAGGAAGCAATCAGTGTTGGGCTTAAGCGCCCATGAATTGTTTTGCCTCATGCAGTTTCATGCCTTGGGAAATCTTTTGCCTTTCAGATAATCAGGAGCAGCCACGGCCGTAGTGCCACAGTGCAAGAGCTCCTCCATGTAGGAACTCCAGGGAGACCCATTTGTAGTGCATTTCCCCTGTAGAAGTTTCCAAAATCCCAGTAAAACTCCCAGCCAAACTGCAGAACCAGTGCATTCATTTTTTCTTCTTTTCTTCACTCTGCATTTACTGAGACAAAGCTTCTCCCTCTCTGATTTAAGTTGGAATTTGATCCTTTAGGGAAGACTTTGGCTGCACAGATCAGTGTCTGGGTTTGAGGGCAGCTCCATAGTGGAAAGTACAAGGAAAAGGGATTTAAAAGGACTGGCAGGTTTCTGACCCCGCGGTTGATTGTGAGGAGCAGAGTCAGGGCAGCCAACACCTGAGGGCAGGTGAGCAGCTTTATCCAGCTCAGGTGACTTTTAACTGAGATCCTGGGATTTATTTTCACAGTTCCAGAAGGGAGGAACCTGCAGGGCCTGACGGCAAATCTCAGTCATCTGTTCATTCTTTTCCTTTTGGAGAGCATAATGTTTTCTCCTCTACCTGTCAGGTTCTGCATAATTAATGCTGTCTTCCTGTTCTCTCAGCTGCCACATGTCTTCCTTTCCATCTCTCCATGACATTTCCTTTGCAAGTTTGAAGGAACTGATTATTCCACCTAAAAGGCAAAAAAAGTTCAAATTTTCATATCACAACAGAAACATCACCTGTGGCTTTGCTTGAAAACTGGTGCATCATTTCCTGAGAATGGATTTAAACTTTCCCATCCCAGACCTCTCTGGGAGCAAGGGCTGGTCTAGTGGAAGATGTCCTTGCGCATGGCAGGAGGGTTGGACTGGAGGGTCTTTAAGGTTCTTTCTAACCCAGAGCATTCTGGGATTCACACAGGTCCCCATTCCACGCAGCCTTGTCCTCTCCTCAGAGGCCACTTGGCTGCCTCGGGAGGCACCACTGGAATCAGAGGTCTCTGTCAAGAAGTCTTTGGAAATCAGTGGAGTGTCGCTGTTATGTCCGAGGCGCATAAAGAACACGACACAGAGTCCAGGCTCATGAACAAGTGGAAGCGCTTTAATAATTTCCCAACTACTTTTATAGGATAGATGGCAAAAGTGTGTTAAACGGCAATAGGTAATTGGTTCCTCGGCCATCCACCCCTTGAGAGGATTGGCCAAGTCCTAAGATACCTATTCCAAAATATTTTCAAAGTCGAAGCCATAACAATCTTGCAAAACAGCCTGCAGGTGCAAGACGTTTATGGAACTGTGACCTTGTTTAAAATAGTTTACATAGGAAAGACAGTCTGCTCACAGAATATTGAGAAAAGGCTGAAGAATTTCTTGGCTTCTTTTTAGCACCTACAAGTGGAGCTCTTGGAAGTGTTTTGAGTTGTCAAATACCAGCTCCAGACCTGTGGTGGGACCAGTGCTGGATCCATAAAAGTGATGTGCTTTCAGTGCTGCTGCATTTGGCCATTGTGTGGAGGATCGGGGAAACTGCTGGACGGATTCTGCGCTTCCATACCCCAGCTGAGGTGTTAGGAGCAGCTAATCCTGTTCAAAGGCTTCAGTGGGTGTGCAATCAACACATGGCAGCAGTGGATTTTTGCAGGAAACCCTCTTAAAGTCAGGGCTTGAATTGGTGTGCTTTTAGAGACAAGTGGCAGACATCAAAATGAGATCAGTCCCAGTGATTCCATAGCAGAGCAGTGCTCCTCTGGTGCAGGAGCAGCAGCCAACTCCCTCCTGCTGCGAGGGTTACTGGGAATGTGTGATCAGAAGGGTTTCACATGTATAAGCACCCTGAGTTTGAATCTCCTGCTCAGGCAGGGGCTGTCTCCACCTGCTTGCTCACATGTCAGAAGAATTCTGGTGTGTTACAGAAAGAACTGCAAAAAAGATATTTGCCTATGGACAGAATAGGAAAGTCAGTGTTAAAATGGACTTGGTTCTCCAGCCAGATCTCTGTTCTCTTCCTTTGCACACTGCGTTTGAGGCTCCAGGGGCCACATTTTCAGAGAATATAAATTCACATCATTCCCTTGGGGCTTTGATGACTTACAAAGATCAGCTGTTTTATGAACTTAATTGAGAATTTCTGGTCTTTTGAGGGTCGTGTCATAGCCTTATCATTTCTTGCCGTCATGTTTTGTATGGGTTCTGTTTCTCAGGGCAGCTTATGTGGCACTTGGGGATGTGGTTTAGTTGTGGCCTTGGCAGTGCTGGGTTAACAGCTGGACTCGGTGATCTTGGAGTTTTCCACCCTAAATAAATAACAATTCCAGGTGGAAGCACACCAGTTTAAACTCTCAGATTCTCACAGACTGGCTTACTTCAACGTGTGCTACATTTTATGCACAGGATTTGTTGACGTCTCAGGATTATTGGTAGATGGCATTCCTGGGTCACACATTCCAAAGATTTATGGCTGACTGTGTGTAAATAATGGGAAGTTACTGGACGTGCTGACTGCAGCATATATTTTCTAAAATACACATCAGTGTGATTTTTTTCAGCTTAATATGCAGTTTTGTTTCTTTGCTCTTCCCAAAATCTGATGAATCTGATAGGTTGGTACCTTTAAACCATCCCAGCAGCTCAGACAGATTGCAGATGCTAAACCTTATGTTCACCTCATAAGAATATTACTGAAAATTATTGGCAACATCTGACTTGAATGTAGATATATCTTATTCTGTTTATATTCTGTAAAACTCAGTGGGATCTAGAAAAGCAAAATCTAGGAAATGTATAATCAGTAGTTTTTGAAGTTAAGAGTATTAGCATGGGCATCTACTCTTATGCTTGCTTTCTTTTATTTTTTAATCCTTTTTCATAAGTTACTGCTGAGTGGGAAGGATTTCCAACCCCTTTCAGATATAGCTCAAAAAATAATTTATTTGTTTCTCAACCCAAATATCTTCCTATTTGCCTTCCCTCGTCATGGTTTTTATCCATGAGCAGTTAGAGACTTCAGAGGAGTCAGAGACTGCTCATCCTTAGGGTATTGGTCTGTATCCACTCAGTTCAAGCTGGAATTGCTCCCCACCCATCAGGAAACTTCCTGTGGGCTGATCCCAACCAAACAATCTCCATGTTTCTGTATTTTTACCTCTTGCCATTGTGTAGGAACAGCTGACGCTCAAAGAGGAAAAAGAAATCTTCACTTGGACAGTTCTTCCCACATAAAACACAGGGCTGTTCTGTGGTGGTGCTGTCCGTGTCCCCGGTGAACTCAATTCCTGCCAAAGAATTGAGTGAATTTCTGTCAATTCGTCTTTCTGCAGAACTTCGTAGCGTGATCTTCTGCGGCAAGTCCCCATCCCTGGAGGTTTCTAAAGGACATGGAGAGGTGGCCCTCGGGGACAGGGGTTAGTGGTGAACGTGGCAGTGCTGGGGGAATGGTGGATTCGCTGATCCTGGAGGGCTTTTCCTATCCCCGAACCATTCTGTGATTCCGTGATTAATGATCTCTAACGAGACGAGTGCTTTGTCTCTGAACACACAACATAGTGCTCGTAAAGCTTTATAGAAATGTCAGTAGCTTTGTTGGGACTCGGGGAAGGTTATTTTTTTGCAACAGTGGCCACACTGTTAATATGATCTCTGGGAGAAGGGTCATTTAAAGGTTCATTAAATCGGCTTCCTGGGGCCTTGATGAAACAGTGCTGGCAGGGAAGAACAATGTTCCGTGATTTCCTACAGTTGTCTTGAAAAACGTTATGTTTTTATGCTATTTGTTGGAATGTTGGGTTCCTAAAATTGAGTGAAGTGCCCTCAGAGAGCTGGGGTGTATCTGTGGCTCTTTAGGATAAACCCCTCCACTTTCCTGCCCCTCAGTGACTTTGTCACTACATCACATCACTGAAGTGATAACGGCTATCACTCATTTCAAAGAAGCTGGTAGGAAAAGGCTGATCTGTTGGGTACTTTGAGGATTCTAATTGAAAAAATCAGTAAACCCCCAGCTAGGATAGCACCTCTCTTTTTAAATTTTCCATAATTGCAGAGCAGGGAGTGATTTATCGCCTGGCTTCCTATTTTTAACAGTTTTTCCAATACTCCTTTCTCATTGCTAACCCCAAAAATGCGCCCAGCTGCTCCGAGACAGGGAATACATGAGAGCTGTAAATACTTTTTAAGTCTTTTGTTGCTTTATTATTTCAGGGGTGGCAATTTGAGACTGCAGGTCCCATAGATGCTGTTGTAACCTCTGTCCGCTCGCTGCTCCCTGGAGCTGCTGTGACAGGCTGGAACCGCCTTGCTTTCACTGAGTTCAGCGGGGTGCGTGGTGCCTGCATTTCAATTGGAATGGACAGGGTGGCGTTTCACACCTCCTGCCTCAGCCTGAGGGACTCTCTTCCTAATCAAGTTCTTCTACAAAGTCAATAAAAATGTGGTTGTAGGAACCACTTGACAAATCGCAGGTGAATGTTAATCCTGAGAGGTGAACTTGCACAGAGCTCAGCGATAATTTCTAATTGGGGGATAATGAACGCTTAGACAAGTCTGACATTCACACGACGTAAAGATGGGCTGGAGACCCACACCAGGAGCTGCTGTGTAATTATTAAAGTCCAAAGCAGCTATTTCCACAGCTGTGAGCCCACTGTTTATTCACGACTGGCTGTGATGTGCAAACAAAGAGAAGTCACATGAATCGATCCTTAATCACTGCAAAACCCGAGAAAGCAGAATGAGTGATCTCTGAAAGCATTTTTGTTTAAAATAGAGTTAAATACGCTGCTAGATTTGTTTGCCTTGTCTTAGGAAGTCTTGATTAGATAGAGAAAATAGATTGTTCATCATAATGTGTTTTCCTGCTTAGCCAGTTACAGGCAGTGCAGGCCATGGAAGAAATCAAAGCAGCACGATGAGATATAGCACTGAAGATGAGATTTTTATAAATGCCCACACTTGAAATTATTTTGTTATTTATATAAAACTGATTTGGAAATTAATTCAATAACCTCCCCCCTCACCCCCAAAAAAACCCCCAAACCATACAAAGCAATCTCTATCTAGGGTGTCTGGTCTCATGTCTGGAACTACAGTTTTGTCTGCCGTTCTGTCTCCATTGGATATTGTGTTTGGGGCCGAGCCTGTGGCTTTTCTTCCCCTTTTGTGGCTTTCCTTCATCCCAGGCTGCATCATTCCCTAAACTTGGATCTAGAAACTCTCTGGTCCCCGAGGCTTGAGGTGAGCCAGCTCACCCTGCCAGAACTCCAGCTTGCAGAGGGCATGGATGGGGGGTGAGTCCCACCACAGCATTTCTCAGCTCTCAGGAGCCATCTCCCAGCTGTGGTTGGGCCCACACAGTTTTAGAATTCCTTCCTCTTCCATCAGCGGATGGGATCAGCACACAGGACTGCTCCCAAGTGGAGAATAAACCTCGTGCAGTTAGCAAAGTTGCAGATGTTCTCAGAGGGAATCAGTTGGGTTCTGCTACATTTGCCCTATTTTAATGGGGCGTCAGGGAATTCCCTGAGGAAGAAGTGGTTTATAGCAGGGGGTAAACTGTAATCAAAACAAATGGAAATAAAAAAACAACAAAAAGAGGATGAATCATGACGCTGGTCATCATCTAAGGGGTGGGCAGCTTCCCAGTGCTACAGCTGATGCCATGGGCAGATGTTCAGGAAAAATTATGCAAATTATGGATTATCCAGCACTGGCCTGGCTACCAGAGTTTAAAGCTGTCCTGGTGCCAGTCTCGGGGCTTGGGAAGCTCTTGCAGGATTTTTTTCCTCACAGTGCTGGAAGTTAGAGCTCCTGTGCCTCTTGGTAAGGTCGTGATGGTTTCCTCAGGTGCTGATTCAGTGCTGGAATATGTGTGTGCTCTGGCATGAGATTCCAGCCCTATCCATGTAAAACAGAAGGGATATCACTTATTTCTCACCTGAACTTATTTATCTGAACTCTCCTACTGGATCTGGTGCTCCTTCCCATGTCATGCTGTTGCCTTACACCCAGATTCTTCCTTATTCTTTTTATGATCATTTGCCTAAAGAACTCTTTGATTCTCTTAGAGCAGGCAACTCTCAATTTTACTATTTTTGAGGAAATCTCAATAATTTCCTGTGATTCTGCACAGCAATTTCAGTTGTTCTGTGTGGAATTCAGCGATTGTGTTCTACTTAGTCTCCATGTGTCTTAGAATCATTTAGATGACAAAAGACCTCTGAGATCATCCAAGTCCAAGCACTCCCCCCAGCATTGCCAAAGCCACCCATGTCCTCAAGTGCCACATCCACATGGCCTTTAAATCGCTCCAGGGATGGGGACTCCAAACCTCCCTGGGCAGCCCCTGCCAAGGCCTGAGCAGCCTTTCCATGGAGAAATTCCTGCTGCTGTCCAACCTGAGCCTCCCCTGGCCCAGCCTGAGGCCGTTTCCCCTTGTCCTGTCCCTGTTCCCTGGGAGCAGAGCCCGACCCCCCCCGGCTGCCCCCTCCTGTCAGGGAGTTGTGCAGAGCCACAAGGTCCCCCCTGAGCCTCCTTTGCTCCAGGCTGAGCCCCTTTCCCAGCTCCCTCAGCCGCTCCCGGGGCTCCAGCCCCTTCCCAGCTCCGCTCCCTGCCCTGGACACGTTCCAGCCCCTCCGGGGCTCTCTGGCCGGGAGGGCCCAGAACTGGACACAGCCCTCGAGGTCCCTCAGCAGGGCCAGCCCAGGGGACGGGCCCTGCCCTGGGCCTGTGGCCACCCCATGGCTGGCACAGCCCAGGGCCCATTGGCCTCCTGCCCCCCTGGGCACCCCTGGGCTCCCGTCCAGCCGCTGGCACAGCACCCCCAGGGCCTTTCCCGACGGGCCCTTTCCAGCCCCTCTGCCCCAGCCTGGAGCTGCAGGGCTCGGGGTGAGCCCAGGGCAGGAGCCGGCAGTTTCGTATCACGTCGCTCTGTAATGCATATCTGTACAGAATCCTCTCTTCTGTCATCACCAGGGAATAATAATATCATTCATTGGAAATTATGATGCCTTGGCACGGTATTTTGGTGTTCCATAAATGTGAAACTCCTTTAAATCTTCAAAATATAAACCCCGGACAGGCACTGGGTTGAGAACTTACTCTCTTAGAGCTGCTGTGCTGTCAGCAGCCCTTTCCTGGGTGTTGTCTCCTGTCAAGCACCTGAGAACGAGCTCTTCTTCACATGGGCTTAAGCTGTGATGTTCCTACAAGCACGATTTTCGTCCTGTGCTGCAGATATTTCTCAGCTGCTTCCCAGTGCCTGTTTTCTGTTTGCTCTGGCTTCTCCTTATCTCCAGTTCCTGCTGTGGTTTGTGGTTTCCTGCGGTACCTCTCACAACCTGCAGCAGCTCTGGGCTCCTGGCCAGGTTTTTATCATTGTTCTTACAAACTGTTAACTGTCCTTTTACAAAGGTGCACGAAGGAGGCAGATGTGGAGGCTTTTACTCGTACAGCTCTTCTGCCTTTGTTTTCTCCTGGCAACACTTTGTTCTCAAACTCGTGCTTGTGTGGAAAGGGGTTTTTATTCCCTTGGTGTTGGTCACAATTCTGAGCACCCTCCCACCCCCTCACTGTGCTCAAATGCCTGTTTCTGAAATACGAACAACAAGTATGTATTGAAATTTACAGAAGACACATTCAAAGAACTCTAGAGTAAGTCAGAAGTATAATTCTCTCTCTTTTTTTTTCAATTATATTGGATTTCCGTAAGTGTCATCCTAATGCACTTCATGAACTTTTTTGTTCTAGGTGTTTCCAAGCAATTGAATTAAAAATTTAATGCAAACACAGGATAGTTCCCGTAGTATCCTTAATTTCAGTTATCAAGAAAAAAAAAAATAGGTTTTCCATCTCTATTGACCAGAGAAGCTTTGGCTACCCCTTAATCCCTGGAAGTGTCCAAGGCCAGGTTGGACAGGGCGTGGAGCAGCCTGGGACAGTGGAAGGTGTCCCTGCCCATGGCAGGGGTGGCACTGGATGGGCTTTGAGGTCCCTTCCAACCCAAACCACTCCATGATTCTATGATAATAGTCCTGCTGAAATATTTGACAGCTGTTTCATCCTAATGCTTTGTCACTCTGATGTGCAACCGGATTTCATCTGTGGATTTTGTGGTCATAATCTGCAGTATTTCAAATGCTGTTGCCTCATTCCCTGTGCCGGTGACTTCTGTGAGTGTTTGGGAATAGAACACTTCGTTCTGGTACAAAGTGTAGTTGATTCCCTTTTTTCCTTGGGGATAATGGATAATCATGTCAATACACAATAAGAAATAAGAAATCAAACAGTGTTTGTTAATTCTCCTTTTGATTCCAGCAGAATGTAGAAAAGACAAAGATAAAATTGCATTGCTTCATAGTAAAATTAACTCCAGTATTTGAGTGGATATCTCTTCCCTCTGCCATCTCTCCATACCACAAAACTTGTCATTTCCCAACCAGCAAAGATCTAGCTGTCACCTTATCGAGTGCACCAGGTGTCCCCCAAACCCCTGGAATAGAAATTGTTCAGCCCAGCAGGGCCAGGGAGCTCCTGGAGCGGGGCCGGCGGAGGCTGCGCAGCTGAGGAAGGGCCTGGAGCATCTCCGTGCCCAGGACAGGCTGAGGGAGCTGGGGCTGCTCAGCCTCGAGAGGAGCCCCAGCTGAGAGGGGCCCTCAGCCCTGGCTGTCCCTGGCTGCAGGGAGGGCTCCGGGCAGGGCCCGGGCTCTGCTCCGGGGGCCCAGCAATGGCACCAGAGCAGCGGGCAGGGCCTGAGCCCAGCGATTGCCCTGCACAGGAGGCAGAACTTCTGCCCTGGGCAGTGCCCAGCCCTGCACAGATTGTCCAGAGAGGCTCTGGGCTCTCCTCCCTGGGGCTGTTGCAGAGCTGTGTGCACACAGTGCTGTGCCCTGTGCTCTGGGATGGCCCTGCTGGAGCAGGGAGGTGCCACCAGGTGCCCGCTGTGCTCCCTGCAGCCTGACTGATTGGGTGGAAATGACACGGTTTTCTCCTTCCCAAGGTAACAAGCCAAAGGTGAAGGAGCCCTTTGCCAACAAGCTGGGAAAGGGAAGGGAACATTAGCAGGCTGCTGTGATGTGTGCTGAGCTCCTGCAGAGGTTTGGAAATCAGAGCTGCTGGGGACGGAGGGAGCTTAGGACCAACACCCAGAGCCAAACGGTGGAAAATGCACCCAGGCAAGGTGAATGCAGCACGAGGTGCGGCTGGTGGGGCCTGGGGAGGTTTTAACACAGAGCTGTCCAGCAGCGTTTGGTGTCCTAAGCTGGCATTTCAAAGGCCCCGTGCAGTACTCTGGTTTGCTCTGGAGTTCAGCAGTGGCAGAGAGGATAAGTGACTGGATCCCCACGTGTCTCCAGCCCTGGTGTGCCCAGCTGCTCCAGTTCAGTGGCAATATCACAGCAGTTTCTGATTAAATTCTCCCTTGTGCTTGTCTGCATTCTGCCATGTGTAACAGCAGGAGCAAACAGTGTCCTGTGGTGAAACAAAACAGTTTGGTGGCACTTCTCCCATGCTGAGAACTCCAGTGAGTTGCAGATATTATTTTCTTGTCTTGGGGAGTGTTACGTTTGAGTCCAAATCCGCCTGTAAAGACAGGTGCAAGGTCTCCAAACCATTGGCGTCTGTTCACATGTTACCATTTTCCTTTTGCCTCCCAGTTTAACCAGCTGATTGTTTTTCCCATTCTCTATGAGTACTTCTCTTCCTGTTGATTTGCACAAGAATTCATTTTCCATGTTGCTTTTCTGTGTCTGATTCCTATTCCCTGCTCCAGCCTGGTGTTCTCAGCTGCACTCCTAGGCCATCTCCATGGCTTTCCAGCCAGTTCAGGTTGGACTTAGGCACTTTGGGAGCATTTTAGAGAAACAAAGTTAAAGGCAGTAGATAAACTTGCAGTGGGTGGTTCTGATGCCTGAAGTGGCCACCTAAAAACAGAGGCTAGACAGGAATAAGGGAACAAAGGTAGGTCTTGATTTGAAGGGCCTTCAAAGGTACACCCTGGGGAGTCCAGAGGCTACTGCCAATATGGACCCCCCGATGGACGACAGGTCACGAGTTCTTCACACTTTTATACGTTTGGTTCATTTGCGTATCAGAGTTAATTCTCCAATTAAAGTTTCAGTTAATGATGTAATTTCCCCAAGCTTGCCTCACCTTTAGAGGCTTTGCTTTACATTTTGGGCCTAGGATGGTCTGGGTGTCCTTGGAGAGCAGGCCTGGAGAGGATTTGTTACGTCTGCCTGGCATGAGAGAGCAGAAGTGAACAGGCTACAAGGAACTTCAGAGTTACACACTAGGCAGTACAGGATTTGAAAATTACGGAAGTTAAAACCTAAGGCATCAGTTCTGCAAATGGTACGATGTGGTGTTGGAATTTTTGCTCTCATGGCAGCAGAACGGGGAGCAGGTGCTCAGAAGAGAAGTAGGAACTCCCATGGAAGTGCCATAACAGCTGCAGTTAAACCAAAATGAAAGAAAAGAAAAAACTGGGTCTTAAAATTTGTGCTTTCTTTCTGTCACCGCTTTCTGGATTAACTCTTTAGGGTTTTATTAGTACTGAAGGAATAAATGATAACTTGAGACATTTTTATAACTCTGATTTCCTTTAGGTAATCAGAGTATAAAATAAATCAGAGTTTCCTCCACGAAACAAAGCTTCTGATAGCAGCGTTCAAATCCCTTACTGATTATTTGTAAGCCCAAAGGTGTTATCATTTATTTAAATACCAACAGGCTCTTGGCAGGAGTTAAAGGCTGCTGAACAGCTTTTCTTATCAGTGAAGCCCCTGTGAAAATTGCTCTGTCATTGGAAATTCTCCTGATGGGCACTTCCCCTCCTCAGGTAATGGCGCTCTGGAGATGGGTGCCACTCAGTCCTGGAGTGGTTCTCAGCCTGCAGAAAGACAGAGCCATTTTATTCCATGGAACCTCGGGATCACTAAGGTTGGAAAAGACCTGCAGGATCATTGGGTCCAACCTTTGACCTAACACCACCACGTCCACTAAACCATTTTATGCAGTGCCACATCCTCATTCCTCACACTGTACCAGAAAATGTTAGAGTGGAAAATTGGAAACAAAGGTGTTAAAGGAAATAGAAGAAAAACAGGGCTGTGGATCATTATTTTTGGTAATTCTACTAAGAGGTAATTCTTTCTATGTTTTGTTTTCTCACCTCTGTCAATTAAGACACCTCCTTACTCATGTGTTTGATAATGAGTGAAAATGGTGTCCTCCACTTGTTCAGTTCTGCTCTTCCATCCAGGGGGACATTTTTTGCTTGCTTAAAGAACAATTAAGACAAAAGTCATCACAGAACACAGGGCCATTGCAAACAAGAAAAAAGGGCAATTGTGTATTTTCCTGGTGAGCCGAAAAGAGAAAGACCTTCGCCTTGATTCCTGATTGCTCCTGAAAAAGCAAACAGCCATCTCCAGGATGATTTGCAAAATGCATCCCCATCACATTCTTCTCTTGACCAGGAGAGCTGGAGAGGGACTTTGGACAAGGGATGGAGTGATAGGACAAGGGGGAATGGCTTCAAACAGACAGAGGGGAAATTTAGGTGAGATGTTGGGAAGGAATCCTTCCCTGGGAGGGTGGGCAGGCCCTGGCACAGGGTGCCCAGAGCAGCTGTGGCTGCCCCTGGATCCCTGGCAGTGTCCCAGGCCAGGTTGGACATTGGGGCTTGGAGCAGCCTGGGACAGTGGGAGGTGTCCCTGCCCATGGCAGGGGTGGAACTGGATGAGCTTTAAGGTCCCTTCCAACCTAAACCAGTCTGGGATTTTATGAACCGGTGAGAATCCTCTTTTCCTTAAGTGTCCAAAGGTATCTGTAACAGCTCACATCATGGGAAAAATGGGTAAAACTTAATTGCTTGTTACTTGTAAGACATCAAAGGGAGCGTCCTGCCACCACCACAGCAGGATTTAAATAATGTCCTTGCAACATTCCTCTCAAAACCTTACCTGCAGTTTTGGGGGGAGTGTCTCCCTTAAGTAACTAAAAAACTTGATCAAAGAAAGCACAACTAAGTGTAAATACATGGAGCTACCTAAAAATACGCAAAGAAAATAAAGGAGCAAAACGCTCGGCTCTGGAAAGCCTCTCAGCTGCTGGAATCTGACATTCCCTGAGCCAGAGTGGGGTCAAGAATTGCAGCCATTTTTCTAACTCTGCATGACAGAATCTCCAGTATGTGATGGGACGGGGATTCCCTTGGTACCTGTGCTGGTTTTGGCTGCGGTAGGGTTCATTTTCTTCCCAGTGGCCGGAATGGGTTTGTGTTTTGGATTTGTGCTGTGCTCTTGTGCTCCACAAACTCATCCTATCTGGCTTTCTAAGCACCTCTGGAAAAAGCATTTCAAAAACTCTCATGACCTTCACAGGTCTTGGTTTAGAGACAAATTTAGGGGAGAATGCTCTGGAACGAGTGTTTCCTCTAAAGAAAAGGGCTTCACTAATCCCTTTTTGCCAGTGACAAAAATGAATACCAGTGTGTGAAAGTGAAAAAAAACCAAACCCAACTATTTATTGATAAACAAAGTGCCCGCACGGCACGGAAAAAAATGAATAAATGCTAAA
>VZTI01001176.1:766426-825855 GCA_013397865.1 Struthidea cinerea | reverse complement strand
CCCGTCCCGCTCTGTACCTGTCGGTCGGACGGGGCCGGGCGCGGAGGGATTGAGGCTGCGGCCAGATAAGCGCTTGCTTTCCGTGGGCTTCTTCCTCTCGTCAGGCTGTGCCCGGCCTCTGCGGGAAAAGGGCTGAGCGGGATTGCGGGCATCTCCCATTCTACACACCCCGTTGTGCCCCTGTCTCCCCGCCTGCGGCCAACACGGAGCAGAAGGTCTCCGTACTGGCAATTTATTAAAGCAGTCCTGCCCTTCTAAGGGTTAAAAAACCAAGTACGGCGTATGATTTATTGCAAGGACTTTTTGCTTTTTAACCTGTTTCCCTTCCTCAATAACTTTTATGTGCAAAGACATAGCAGCATATCCCCAGAAGATTTATATCTTCTTTTAGTAAAACCCCAGGTCCATCACCTCTATTTTCCAAAGGGAGAGAATGAGTGTGGGGCTCATGAGGGAGGAGGAACACGTGTTCATATAAGAATACAATCCTTTTTCTGCGGGAAGAATAATAGCAAGTCAGCAAGCAAAAACCACAAAAGGAACTGCTTATTCATTTATTCCAGAGGAAAAAAACATTTTAAATTAACTGAGCAGATTTGAACTTCTGGTTCAAGCAAAGAAACATTTCTTTGAATGATGTCTCCCCTGTGAGCTATCTAAGAGGCACTCTTGCTCGAACGGTGAAAGTGCTTACGAAACTTACATTAAAGCTGTGCTGGACGAAAGAATTCATTTTTCCTGCTTCTGAAACTTCCTGACATCGTGTACCACTGGGGTATGAATATGTATATCAGAGTCTGACCACTTGTCCAACATTTTGAATGCCCATGTCACTAATTTCCAAAGTTGGCAAGTTTAGTCAAACAAAAGGAACAAAGTGTGCTGTGTACCAGCAATAAAACTGTGCACCCAGAACCATCTGTCAAGACATTAGACTTCTGGCCAACTCCTAAATACAGTCCACAAGCACAGTATTTGTGGGGTTTTTTTCTTTTAACTAATATATTTGCTTTTTTTTTCCCTCTGACCCTTTTTTTCCTGTTTTGATTTCTGTGTGTATAACCAGTACCAACAAATCAGAAAAGCAAATATAAAAATTGCAGAAACGAAAAATATATTTCATGGCTATTTAACAGATATGGCTATAGAAATAACAAAACTGGATATAAAAGAAAAACAAGTAGATTTTGAAAGTGAAAATGCGATATTCTGTTCTCCTCTGCATTTTCATTTTGAAACGATGATGTGAATTAAACTTTTACCAGCTGTCCTGATTACAAGTTCCTAGTTTTTATAAGCCAATGTTAAATATTAATACAGTTTTGCATTTACTTCACCGTGGTTTTAAAGCAAACATAACCTTCATGGAATGTTTTAAAATGGATGACTTTTAAAGGCCTAATCCAACTTCCAGGAAGGTCAAAAGGAATCTCTGTGTTGACCAGGATGAGGCTTGGAGTAGGAACTCAGTAAGGTCTTCATGGTGCATTTAGCTGTCTCAGGTGCAGAGGAAAGAGAGACAACAGAGCCATCCTCTCAAGTTTGCAGGAAAGCCACATTTGGTAGGAGTCAACAAGTAAATATCTCACCGCTCATATGTTGATTTTGTTAATTAATTCACCAGCTTCCAAAAAAAAAAAAAAAGTGGTCTGAAAAAACCCTTCTGAGATCTAGAGATATTTTCGATCTTAAGCTACCATAGGAACTGCAGGGATAGTTCTGTGGGTGGGGGCACTGAGGAGGCCCCAGTTCACAGACATCAGGAAGACTTTGACCTGGGTTTATTTCTCCTTGTTTGTTCCATCTCTAGTGCTTGGGTTGTTAATAAAAATGTTCATCTTTGTGTTCCTTTAGGCTCCCCTCTTGTATGAGGTGATGGCAGCTGTACAGGCTCTTCTGCAAATGGGCACAATTAACCTTCCCTTTGTTTGAATCACAAATTTCCCCATCCTGCAAGAAGAGTCTTTCGAGAGTTTCTTAAGTATTGGTGTGCAAGTGTGGGTGATTGGTTTACTTTTGTGTGGCTAAATGGCATTTCAATCACACAAGTGGGTTTTTCTCCCGTGTGCCAAATAAGTCAGAGGCAGATTTCAGGACTGACCCTGCAAACACTGCCAACCTGGAAAGCTTGGGAGATACATGAGTTTTCCTACGAACTGCTGAGGTGTTATCTGACTTCTGTGGTCTTTTTCCTTTCTCTGAAGTACTGACACAGCTTGGAGAATGTGATGAGACTATAGTGGAGGTGAACTGGATTGTTCTGACATAGGCAGGAAAAACCTTGGTTCTGCTCCCCGTTCTGTAAATGTTGCATCTGGGCAACCACGTCCTTAAACAATTTGACATGCAAGCAGATTCATTTGCTTTGATTTTTGTCATTTGCTTTAAGCTAAACCCACAAATAATTAAGAGCACAGGAAAAAACTGTCACGTAAACTGTTGGTGAGCATCCTGCATCTGCAGTTTGAGGACACTGGATGTCTCCAAGTAGCTCACTTTCAGGGTGGTTTTTGTTGGGTGATGTTCCTGCAAAGTACCAGTGCTGACTTTGCCTGTAATTTATTCCTAGCCAAAACCTTCCAGCTTCCAGGTGATGTGTCATCAACTTAAATACATCACATTAATTTTGAATGAGAAACACTGTTTTTAAAAGCTGGTGTAGTTCTGATTATTGTTGTTTATAAAGCTCAGTATTAAAATTATTCAGGTGAAATCAGCCATATAATAAGGAGAGAAGATACTTTAATTGCATTTTAAGGTATTATTATTTACCAGGCTTTTCTTAGTGCCTCCACAGCAAACCTACGGGGAGAACACATTATAGCACTCCTCATCTGCTTCTGTGCAAGATCAAACAATTTCTCTTAAATGAATTCTGAAATCATTGCCTCCCTGCACACAGTAATTGTGTAATAAACTCACTACTGCCAAATAGATCAATTGTAAAAACAGATATTAAAATCTTCTTAAACATATTTATATCTCCTAATAGTAATTTTGCTACATTCTCTTTTCTGGATTTGGGCGCTTTTTATTTTTTTTTCCTCTGTTTTCACTATGATATTTTTTCATTCTTTTAGAGTATAGAGCAAGCCAGTGACCCATGAAGCTCTAGACAGTAAATCCTAATATCATTTCAGGCAGGCACTACCAATGTTAGTAAAGTTCTGGAACTTTGGCTTGGCTACTAGAGTCCAAGCAGAGACCAAATCTCCTGAAAATTCCTACATAAAGTCACACTTCTGTCTTGACTAGGGCAGTGACAGATAGGCTCAGCTCATATCTTTCTTGACGATCATATCTTGTAGGATCAGTCATTTCACCCCAGCTCTTTGTTAAATTTTGTCTTGGATTTTGAAGATTAAAAAAGGCCAAATTGAGTTAGCAGCTTCTAAAAATAGCCTGGTGCAAGCAGATTTCACTTGAAAAAAAAAAAAAAATATTTGCCACCTAAATTGCAAGCCCTTCAGCTACCTGAGTTGCTTCATTAAGTATATAAAGACTGTGTTGAATAAATGCCTGTGTGGTGCTCTCTAAAATGACATCCTTATTCTTGGCTGGTTGTGAGAACACCCTTCCTGCAGCTGCCTTGCTTGGAGAACCACCTGCCAGGCCACAAGCATCCCTATCACCTGCCAGGCCCAGACTGGAAGGGCTGGCAGGAGTGCTGGGAGGTGCCCCAGAATCAGCCCCACATCCCAAGGAGGCTCTGGCTGTGTCTCTGCTTCTCCCCTGGCTGCAGAGCCTCATCCTATTGCCTATGTCAGCAAATTGAAACAGATCCATGAAGCCCATAAAGTGTATTTTGGTTGACTGAATCAAGGGGAAATGTGGTGCTTTTCTTCTTTCTTTTGCCTTGCTTCTTTTTCAGTATTCAGTATTCATATTTGGGAGGGGGGGATTGTTCTATTCTGTTTTGGGTTGGAAGCTGCAGCTCTGACAGTCAACCTTTTATGATTTATTCCTGGGATTTGACCAGCACTGCGTGGTTTTCCACCCCAGTCAGGAATACCACCATGTTTTCTGAAGTCTCTCAGGAATATTTGAGGGATAAGGCTACATAAGCCAGCTGTTAAAGGCTGCACCACTTACTCCTGCCCACAGGTAACCCATTGAGAAAGCTGGTTACAGCTGTGGGTCAAAAGAAGTTAGGTTATCCCAACCTCATGACTGTCAAAGTGAGATTAATCATGAGTGCCTTAGGGCTCACTCAAGCAGCAGAATGTTGGATTACTGGTATCTTCATCCATGTATACACATGTCACCGTGTTGGTTCCTCATTTGAAGTCTGTAGCACTGCTAGGTAGAGGAGTTAGGATCAGACCTCAGAAGTCATCATTCTCCTCCTAAGACACCAAGAGCAGAAGATATTTTTAAGCCAGCAATGCAGCCGTCCCTATTTGAGGAACATATCCCAGCCATCCCCCATCTATCCTTTAGAAGATCACTCTTGCCTTACTTGTGAGCTCTGCAGAGACCATGTAATGAAAGATGAAGGAATTTGGTTACATCCAGTAACTCACGTGTGCTGAATGTATCTCCTCTATACAACCACGGCTGTGCTCTCCATCTCCGCATCCAGGGGGGCACAGAGCTGTTAGGAGTAGAGGAGCAAGGACAGATGTCTAGAACAGATAGGAACTGGTGACCTTACATGATGTGCAATTACCCTTTCTTCACTCCAGCTGTGGCCAAAAATACCCTGTCTTGTGGCTACCAAGTAAGGTTTTCTGAAGAAGTGTTTAAATTACTTTTAAACCAGACGTTCATGTGCTCTGGAATTCAGAAACAAATTCTCCAAGCAACAATTCTTGATTCTAAAAAAAAAAAAGGCCAGTATATAATTACACGAACCACTAGTAGAGCAAGAGCTAATAAAAACCTGAAATAAAAAGTAAAAAATAAAGTACAAAAATGACTGTTTTGTTGTATTTCTAAGAGCTGTTTTCAAAGCCCTGAACATGGGGAAATGTTTTGACAGCCAAAAAGAGATTGAAAAATGGCCACATTTTAACCAGTGTTTCACCTGAAAACTGTTAATCAATTGTGATTTGGCACAGAGCTCCTTCTCTGTAACTTGCAGAGAAAAAAAGAGTTATTGCAAGTAAATAACTGCGGTTCCTAATACTCTTGGCTGCTGTGGCCTTTTTCAAACGGTACCAAGCTTACCAGCTAGAGGTGGAAAGCTCAGTATACTACTGCCAGGCAATTCCCTAATCCCCCAAACAGTCACATTAATGAACAGTGCAACAGAAAGGTCAGAGGAGAGAGATAGCATCAGACCTGCTTTTCTCTGTAGCAGGGTGTGCATTTCTTTTTCCTCGAAACAGAGTTAATGACCAAAATAAAAAAAGTGAAAGGATGTGAGAGAACATGACACTTGAGCGTAGAAAGGTGTGGAAAGAAAATGTGTTTACCAGGGAATGAAGACAACTGTTTTGGGTTTTTTTTACTCACACTGGGAAAAAAAAATATGAAAATTCAAAAAGAAAAAAATTAATACATACCAATGCTTTTGTCTCTTTCTCCAAAATAAATAGTGCTGCATATGAGGGCACTGTTTCAATCCTTAACTAACAGAGTGCCTAATAAACATATGCCTGAGTTTAAAAATATGCAGTTTCCTTTTTTTGTTATCATGAAATTAAAGCATGAGAATAACTGACAAATAATGCACAAAGAAATCTCCAAATGGACACATTATGGAGCACCTTTAGCCTTCAGTAGGATACATCCTTCAAAGAACTAAGGAAGAGCTTGTTTTGTAGGATATATTAATATCTATCACTAGTAGTTTGCGTATTACATATGAAAGTTGTACACAAATAACTCATAGGCAATGGAGCCTATGGGTTTAAAGGAATAATTCCTTTGTAGCACTAAACCTGGTAGACTAAACTGGTCCCTTACACTTGAATCAGCAACCAAACAGATAACTTTATTAAATATTTTAGTAGTGCAAACAGGAATTTTTAAAAATGTTACTGCTGCTGCAAATTGTGGGCATTAAATAGCAGCTCTCCAATGCTAAAAAACACAGCCAAATTCTGCATCCTTGAATATATCCCTCAGTTCCTCTGGCTCAGGTCCTCAACACCATCTTTCTCAGGCTACATTTCACCCAGCTGAGGACCACCCATCCATTTTTTGCATTGATATCCTTGCGTGTTTATAACAGATAGTTGTGGGGCTTTCCATTCACTGAATTTATGCTGTCTTTGCAACGGCCTCTTAACACTTCCTACAAACAGCAGATTTCCTAAAGAACTTAAGACATGTCAGGTCTGAAGAAATTAGCATTTGGTGACATAAATTAGTTCTATATTTATGATAATCTAATCAGTGAAAGTAAGATTAGGTAAGATTAAAGACTGAGACCCATATTCTTTGTTCTGACTGCATTTAAGAAAGAGCTCTACCTCAACTCCCTCTAGGGCAAGTCAGGCACTGGGTCACCTTGGCACCGTTTTCAGTAGCTGCAGAGTTGCTGTGCTCAAGTGCTTGTTGCTCCTGATATGCTGCATTTCCAGATCCCGAGCAAGATGGGTCCTGCCACTCACCTAATCCAGCCTCATATCCGTGGCCATCCAGAACTGCTTCAGGGGAGGTAAGAAGCCCTGCAGCAGTGCTGCCTCCACCTCCCCATGCAGTGAGCAGGCTGTTAGGCACCATCTGTCTGTCTGAGCAGGAGGTGCACAGAGGAAATATTTGGGGATCCTGTTCTTCCTGTTTGGGGAAGTGCACTGTCCTAAAATTTACCCAAACAAGATTTATGTGCCAGAAAGAAGTCTTATCTAGTCAGACTAATATATAGTAATTTTAAAGTTTGGATCATTAATAACTGGGGACTGGCTTTAACTCAAAGCTTAGAGCAGGCACAGTAATACTCTTTTCAAAATAAACAAGGAAAGGTTTAGATTAGCTATTCAGAAGAAACGCCTTACTGTGAGGGTGGTGAGGCACTGGAACAGGTTGCCTAGAGAAGTTGTGGATGCCCCATCCCTGGAAGTGCTCAAGGCCAGGTTGGACAGGGCTTTAAGCAACCTGGTCTAATTAAAGGTGACCCTGCCCATGGCAGCGCATTTGGAATGAGATGATCTTTAAAGACCTTTCCAACCCAAGCCATTTTATGATTCTATGATTCTCTGACACAAACAGCAGGGTCTGCACAAGCCAGTTTCACCCTTTGCACTTTAGAGCGTTACCACCACGTAGGAATCAATGCAATTGTGAAGCCTGATTGTTACTCAAGGAAAAATTGTGTAGGAAAACACTGCATGCAGGACCAGTACAGGCTATCCTCTGCCATGTAGGAAACTAAAAAAGACTAAAACTTTAAAGAACTACGAGGAGATTCATAAAGTGTTTTGGTGAATGCATTAGTTATTTTGGAGAGCTGTAATGTTGACTTAAAATATTTAGCATTTGAATTTGACTTAAAGTATTCACATAGACTGAATGTAGTCATGTTTGGGGAATTAATAACTTTATTTCTAAGCATTACTTATTATTCTTATATACAACAGCCTGAGGAAATTTTCTTTTGCTTATCTACGTTTCATTCTCTTAGATTTTTTCTGGGATCTAACCTATAAAAACAACTGGATTTATGATACTTTAAAGCTTACAGCAAACACTTAACAAATACTCCTATTTCAGATATGAAATTTATAGTGTTTAAATATAGTTTTCGATGTTATCATTTTTGGTGTTTACTGAGTGAAGTAGTTTTCCAGCAAATGTCAAGAAAGCAGCTAATAGGTAAATATACCACGGAAAGTAACTGCACACTGCCATCTACGGAGCAGGCCTGGGATATGGCAGGAGCGGTTTATCGCCAGGAGACATGAGAGGAGGTATTCATAACCAAAAAATGTCATGGCTTTTCCCCTTCTGGCAGCAGTTTCTCTTAGTGCAGAGCATGTGTTGCAAAAGAGGCATCGTGATACCGACTGTGCGTGACTGTCGTGTGAGGAATAAGAAATGACAGAGTGTGGAGAGTAGTTATTTGTCTGAAAGATGATGTTTGCAGTATCAAGGCTGCATTCAGAACAGCCAGGTGAAACCATGCAAGAGGGCAGGAGGTGTGCATGTCCCATTCCCGATGGGAGAGCTCCCGTGGGGATGCCAGATTGCAGACATCACTGCAGCCCAATTTGTGCAGTGTGTTGCAAGAGCACCATGTCATATCCCGGCTCTGGTAGTAGTGGATGTTTCATCCACCAGCAGTCTCTCCCTCCACACTCCTGACCTGTATCTGTCTCTCTGCAGTTGCCTCTCGCCTCGCCTCCCTGCCAGTGCTGCTACTGCGCAGAGTTTGCATTTCCCAAGGGCTGGAAGGATCAGTAATGAGTGCAGGACAGTCTTGAACCCGCCAGTGCAATTCATCCCCCCAGCAAGGCTGCAAGCACCTGCTCAGGCACAGCCAGTGGCTTCATAGGGATGTGTCACACAGTCCTGGAGGAGAGAGGCAGGAGGGTATCCAGTGTACCACGCAGATAGTTTGTATTTGTAACATATCGGCAATATTTTACTCTCTGTCACAGGCTACTTTTTGCAAGTGAAAAAAATTAAGGGAAAATACATCACTGAAGAGTTCTCTTTCATCTCACCTCCTATGTTGGAGTGCACTAGGTGCTGGAAGAGAGACAGGCCCTGAGGATCACAGAGAGGGCCTCTATCCTGGGCCCGGAGGTGACCCTGGGAGTGCATCCAGGTCACCGGAGACGGACTGAGAGAGGATTGTGTGTTTATGGACAGACTGGGCCTATGAGAAGTGTTAATTGTAGTTTGTGGCCTTATAGGGCATTGTTTACCTGTTACCATACTAGGTAAAATCTGTGTAATACCCCAGGTGATTGGGGGACACTGTGGTGAACATCTTTCCTGTTTATATGATGTTAGATCCTGTTGGGTGCTGGTATTTAAGGAATCCTGACTGAGCAATAAAGGTCTTTGCCTTTCTCCATCATGTGTGCAAAGTCCTTGCCCATGCGTCATTACTGCGCTCCTATATCTTCTATCCTATGCACAGCTGTCCTTTTCAAGAAGCTTTTGAAGGACACTGGGTGAATAAAAGAAACTGCGAACCATTGCGTAAGGCAAAAGTAGACATAGAGGAAGAACCAGTAATACATGGGGCTTCTGCTTTCACCACCCACTTCTGTGGGCCTTGCAGACCTCCAGCAGCCCACAGGTTGTCCCTTGAAAATCCCCAGTGCTCAACAGAGCACGCTCTGCTCACATCCTGCATCTATAGACCTCTTTGCTGCTGGGTGGCTATGAAATAGAGCATCCCACTTGTGTTTATCACTTTATTACCTGCAGTAATGACGCATGGGCAAAGACCTTGCTCATCAGATGGAAAATGCAAAGACCTTTATTGCAGTCAGAATTCCTTAAATACCAGCACCCAACAGGATCTAACATCATATACACAGGAAAGATGTTCACCACAGTGTCTCCCAATCACCTGGGGTATTACACAGATTTTACCTAGTATGGTAATAGGCAAACAATACCCTATAAGGCCACAAACTACAATTAACACTTCTCATAGGCCCAGTCTGTCCATAAACACACAATCCTCTCTCAGTCCATCTCCGGTGACCTGGATGCACTCCCAGGGTCACCTCCAGCTCCAGGAAAGAGGCCCTCTCTGTGATCCTCAGGGCCTGTCTCTCTGCCACCACCTGGTGCACTCCAACACTACCGAGGCTGACTGAACATCCCCTGTAGTAATAAACCACTGGGGTTTGGGCTGAGGTCAGCGGAGCAAGTGCTGGCACTAATATGTGTGAGTACACTGCTTAGCACAACTGGGTCCAACAACTGGGTTTGATAGCTGGCATCTCTATAAAAATCTTTGACAACACCAGTAATAGTCAGTAGCCTCAGCCCTAAATTATTGTAAATCCAATTATAAAAACCAGTCCTAAATGAGCTGAATCGTGAATTAGCCTCCCTCTCAGAAGAGAAGTTAATATTTATAGAACAGACTGCCTGTAGTCCCCTGTATTACCCACGTTTGGCTTCCTTCGAGGAGTTTATCTCATCCTGAATTGATGATGAATTATTATGAACTTGCTTTGGACGTCTTACTGCAGACTTTTGGCTCAGGGGTCACTAGAAATTTCTTCAGTGCTAGATTGTTGACTTCAGCCTCAATTAATGATCCCTTTTTATCAGCTTAGTTCAAATGTTTGATTTCTAACTTTTGGTTGCATAGTCTAAACATTTCCAAAGTCCAGATAGACAGCTTTAAATTAAAATGTTATGATTTTGATACTGACTTGATGCCTTTCTGGCTGAGCAGGAATATTTTGTTCTTCCATCACTTTGATTAATAGACCTGTTACAAATCCTATGCTTTAGAGTACCCAGGAGTGAAACAAGCAAACACCGTGTAGATTAACCTAGTTAAGACCTAATCTTACACTTCTGTGAGAAGATTTTTTTTTTAATTGTTCAGAAGCTAATGCGCTCTCTAGTACAATTTTCAAATTATGAATAATTGCACTTCTCTGCAGTCACCTATTTGTCTTTTTCATAGCCTAAACTTTTGTTCTGCAGCTCACATGCTGAATGGTTAAACATCACTCTAGTACACAAGCACTACAGAGTTGAACTTAAGTATCAGGAAATTATTCTGCAAGAGTCTCTGCTAGCAAATTTCAGATCTTTACCACAAATAGTTAAGACAGGATAAAAATTCTTGTCTTCACATGAAACACTGGTAATTATGCCGTCAGTACCCAGTCCTCAGGCATTCTCAGCTGTGGATGCTAGACCAGTCACAGATTTCATGACAGCTTGTTCCCACACCCTCCATCAAATATCCCTTTGGTATTAAAAACACACTACAGGAAATCACAGTCTTTAGCACAGTAAGCATAAAAATGCTCAGGTTCACTGTTACTAATAATACTGCTCATTTGGTCATATTGGTTTGTAATTCAAGATGCATCCGTATTTTGTGGACTTACTTTAGTACCCTCTTATTAAATAACCAAGCAGATTTTAACAAGTTTTTCCCAAAAGATAATTTAGTTAACTTCTGGTAAACAGGAGATATGTTTGAAATTAAATACACTTTTTATATTCTGAAGTTTATTGTACCAGCTAGGGCTTTCTATTTAGTTAGAGAAATTGAACTGAGGCAGAGACACGAAAATAATTATCAGTCTTGAAAATCATAAAAAAGCACTTCATATTTTTTGGTTTGGGTCATTTGAGATTTTTAAAATGCTCATTAAGTTTATTAATGTATGTTCTGGTATGAATATATGTGTATTCCTGTCTTGCATTTGCCAGCAGTCATCAAATGGAATTAACATCTTGTCTTAGTGCATATTTCAGGTTTGTGGGAAGAATGCTTCAGAGTATTCCCATCACTTCAGGATGAAAGGTTAGATATAATGTTGAAAGCATGAGGAGTGAACACGTCTGCTTAGCTCCTTGCGCAGCCATGTGGACACTCAGCACAAAAAAGGATTTGTAACTGTGATAGAAAGAAAAATGTTTGTTAATCAAATCCTGCTTAATCTTGCCTACGCTAGTAGAGAAACGGGATGTCAGCCTTGAACCAGGAAAGAGTGAGTCTTGCATTGAATGCAGACATCCGGTAATGTAAACAATGCTTGCAGGATGTAGTAAAATACACACAGGACAGCCACAAGAGGAAGACTCGGGGCCTTCATCCCAGCGACCAGCAGGAGGCAGGAAAAAACCCCCTAGCAACAGATCGTGCGGACGCAGAGTACACCAAAGAAGACACGTACACCGGAAATACGGGACTATAAAGTTGTGGCTCTGGGGAGGGGGAGTCACGAGCCATGGCGGAGCAGAGACTCCCTCGGCTCGTCCAGCGCTGTTTTGCCTCTTATCGCTTGCCCAATCTTATATAATAAATTGATATATTATTTTACTTAATTGGCTCACTGATTCTGTCCAAGCAATCTATAACAGTAACTATGCTGAGACTTACTTGAACCCTAATTCAGTTCAATAAAATAGAAGCATCCATGTGATCAAATCTGTGCCAATTCACCCACCGGTAAATTGACGGCACATGAACAGCAGGGAACTGGTGACACAAGAATCACTATGGAAAACATGTAGATGCCCAGAATAGCAGCTTCCTTACTGTGATAGAGCCAAGACTTCTATAAAGCAATGGCCTCTTGTGACCACTCTCATTCACAAGGTAACTTAATCATACAGATAATTTATTTGTTTTGTTCCATTCTCATCTCTAGTAAGTTTATACAAACCTTTGACTTCTGTCCCTCTGTACAGGTCAGGGACATCAGATACTATCTCTTTACATGTGCAAAAATCATTACTATTATCTGCTTATTAAATGCCTGCCTTACCATCAGTTGTCCTGATTAATTCCATGATGAGAAGTGGGATGACTGTTAAATCCTGCCTTTATTGGAGTGCTTATACCTCTGTGCGTAGGCAAGTCATAAATGGAGGATTATTTTGTACCCTGGCTGTAAGCATGATGGCTCCAGCAATCACAGTTTTTGTGTGACTGAATGTGCTCAAAATCAGATGTGTAAATGAAGCTTTGGGCAAGAAGTTAAAAATTTTGTCACTCAGCAAAAAAGTGCAGAGTTACACCAAGGTAAATTTAGAGATCGTTCTCCTTCTGTATTTATGTATTTTTTTAATTGGATAGTTGAAGAGGTAAGATCCATAGATAATAGATTTATAATAAAATATAAGTTATGATACTTACCTGCATTCTTTTTTACTCATTCATATGTCTGTTTGAGTATTATACAGCTCAAGAGGTCTCCTCTGAGATAACTTCAGAGTCATACTGTTCTTGGTCAGATAATCTGTCCTGAAACAGCTGATAAATTTTCATGGGCATCAGACTATTTTTCTCCTGCCTAGCTTCACCTGATACTATAATAATACCTCTGGGGGTAGTTAGCAAATAGGCTTTGGTATTGATATCTGAATACTTTCTAAATCTCCTTGAACAGCTCAGCAGTATAATGAAATGTCTGATGCCTGTGAAGTTTTTCCTATAAAGAGCTTTTTCTCTCCTACTGGGATGTCTTTAGAATAGAAAAACTTCTCTAAAATCTAAGCAATTTACAAACTTTTCCTTCTTTTCTGCAATTCTTCCTGAGGATTCAATGTCCATTTTTTAAATTACATCATACTCTGTCTGATACTTACTACTGTGAATTCAGTTTAACACCAATAACATAATGAAAATAATCATCGTTTGCAAAGGATGGGTAGCTCTGACTGCATGTACACCTCCAGCCCTGCACTGGTGACAGTCCTGCCTCTCCCTCTGTGTCATGGGGAGCCTGGTCAAGTGCTCACAGTGTGCTCAGGACATCAGACAATTGATGCTTGCTAATGTGCAACCAAACAATGACCAGTCCTGGGGGATGTGGGTCTCCTTTCCCCTGTCATGCGCCTTAGGTAAAGTCCATTCACACTCTAGGAATAACAGAGTTAAGTGTCCCAAGATGTGTCTGTGTATTCAACTACTCCCTCTCTCCCTCCCTCTAACAAGACACTTCCTTAGAACAGACCTTCTCTGCAAAGCAGCCTGAGTGGAAGACCACAGAGGCATTTCAGTAGAGATAGGCTGGTTAATCAAGACTGACTGCTTTTGGGGTGAGCTTCTTGGCGCTGCATGTGTTTCTAAGGTGATTCTGAATTCTGGGGGGAAATCATATACTGCACACTCCATCTTTAACAATGTTCTTTGGACCAGCTGTGTCATATCTATCTGGAACGCTCAGAGAAATTGAGGGAGACTTCTGAGTAATGTGCCTCAGTTTCACTGTGACAGAACCAATGTGATTACAAGGAAGTAGTCCACCACCCTCAAGAGTATGGGTTCCCTGTGAACTTTAGTTAAATTTATAGCTTCTCTTAGACAAATAGCTGTGAACAAGATAGCTGCTTTCTGACTAGATACAGAGACAAAAAAATTTGTGCTCAAAGAAATAATTGCTTCTATCCATCATCTGTATCTCATCTCAAGAGTGGTCTGCTGCAAGTCCTCTCCTCGGAGCAGCTGTGGGAAATACTATTTGAATCTTCCAGAACCTGATAACACAAAAAAGTATCATGACACAGCTTGGTGCTGGATACCAACATTTTTGACTGAGGGGTCTACTTGAACTTCCGGACAGAAGAAGGAAGGATTTTTTTTCTTATTTACATTTGTCTCTCTTCTCATTCAGCTTCAGCTCCTGAGACAGTCTCGTCCCACTCAGGCTGGAGCTCTCTGAGAGGAATGCCCTCCTTTCTGGGGGAGAAGAAGAAAGATCCTGGCCAGGGTATGGTGAAGCAGGGTGCTCTAGGCATCATTCCTCCACTGCTGGAGCATCATCCCTGTGTGAGCAGGGCAGAAATACAGCACAGCCAGGCAAAGCGGTGCCAAGGCCTAGGACAAGGAATGCCGCCACTTCATGGGATTTTGGTATCAAGAAGTTTCATGTTCACTTGAAATCACAGCACTCCCAGAGCACCTGTGCACACAGAGAATTTTAACTGCATTGTAAATATGTTCAGAGGGGCAGTTATTGATGGCACGTGGGTTGGCCAAGGGGTGTGACTGCACCACAGGGGTGTGATGCAGCCTGGCTGCCTCTCCCAGACCCTCTCCAAAGGTCCCTGACAGCGCCATGCCTTAGTGAAGTCAGTGGGAAGCTTCCCACAGGCTTGAGTAGGCTTCACATCAAGCACCCTGAGTAGATGTGGCTTGGGAAGATGCTGTCCCCTGACTGACTATAGAGTGACTGTCCTCTGGGGACAAGCAGAAAGATTTGAGGAGTGGGAAAGAATAATTTATTTCCTATATTTTTGGCATATGTTTGTGTTCATGGGGGCACCATAAAAACTGATAGCCTTTGCCATTCTCTCACCTGCTTTTACTAATTTGTGGTTTTTTTAATGCAATGGTAAGTACATTAACCTTTATTTTAAAACATTGCTTCTTTTTGAAATGAAAATCTTATATAAATTACCAAATTAAATCCAAAATACTCTTCTGGCAGTTCAGTATTTACTATTTTATTTTTTTAATTACTCTAGCTAGAGGCATGCTGTTGGATTTGTAGGTGTTTGAATAACTTAATTTAAAAGAGCAAAACAGACTAGACTAGATAAGAGAAACTTAGGCCAAATTATTCTGGTTGTGACATATGTGATACATAATGCTGTGTAATTAGATATTAAAATGGTTTCTGTACAGCAGGATGTTTTATGAAAATGGGACAAATGTTTTTTAAATGTACCACTGGAAACCAGACAGATGGTAACCTATATCCCCAAGGAGGATAGCTGAATTCCACCAAGTTTTTTATATGAATTTGAACTGTAGTGAACAGGAAAGGAGGGAATTTGTGATTATAGCTCAGCTCGCCATTAGTCAATGTTTGGCTGAATGTGAAAAGGATGCTTATATGGCGCTTAGTCTGGACAGTGGTATTTTCTGGGGATTTGTTCTTTCTTGAGCAAAGCAGAGCAGATGGTGACAAAGCAGATCTAGCAATAAATCATGGAGACAGGATACTTAAAGGAAGCAAGATGATCTAGAGGAACAAAATAGGAACTGGGGGATAATTGTTACATAAATGCAGAGTGTATTCCCAGTAATTTTATTAATGCTGGAGACAGTACTTAAAGGCTAAGCACTTTCATGTAGCTTGGCTGTTAAAACCCCTATTAAAATTTTTAATCAACATCCTTTGGGAGCAAAACTTTTCAGGACACATACAAAAAAATATATCTGTTATGTACTATCTGTATCTAAATTGTGTGGTGACCACACAATTTAGAAATGCCTGACAGTCTTAAACTGCAAGATGCCCCTTGAGATTCACTGGGTTTGTGGCTACATGAATTTAGCCCTGAAACCCTGACAGCCTTCAGGACAACCTCATGCACATAATAGTAATGGGAAAGACCCCTACAAATACAAAGGAAGAAACAGCAATCCCAGGACACAACGTCTCAGTGGAAAAATTTTAGCCCACTAGCAGCTGGAGAGTAGTGGTCCCTCTCCTCTCTGCCTGGGAGGCAGCACAAAGCCCCATCTCTGCCAGAAGCTGATACTTCTTTGTCAGCCAGACTGCAGCGTGGCCCTGGGAATGGTGCTTCCCCATAATTCCCTGCTGTCTGCTCTCTTGCTGTCACACCAGCTCCTGGATCAGTGGTGACAGTCTCTGTCAGATCTGCACTCACACTTAATATTCCACCTGGAGTGTTATAGTTCCATTCCCTAGGTTGGAGGCTGCTCATACTGAGGAAGGCAATGGTGAGAGGTTCAAGGCTCTGGATAGCAAAGGATCCCCTAGCCCTCGTTTCCTGCACTAAAGCGAGGCAGAACCTCGACTTCCAAGACACACAGTATGATGAGGAACTGTCAATTCCCAGCTTGTCAGGCTCAGGCAAAGGATTACTGTTGCATTTGGTGCAATACACTACAGCTTGGATAATCCAAAAGACAAACTCTCCATTGGCTCAACCCACAGATCTCCGTATCAGGTCATTCTTGGTGCCTTTCAGGATGCACCAGGCACAGGCAGCATCATACAGCCCTGACATGCACTCAAGCCCAACCATCTTATCCTGCAGCGATTATCAAGTGGTTGGTACTCATGGTCCCCATGGATCATTTGTCGTTCACTTTAAGTTACCATTTCTTCTAATCTGCCTCATCTCAGTGACCCTCTGAGACAGTCCCACTACAAATAATGGCTGTAAAGAGGTGTGTTTTTGTGCTGCACAAAGGAGCATCACACAAAAGAGCCTCCTTTTAGCAGATGAAGGGCTAGGAAAACTAAAGGCAGGACTATTGAGCAGGAAGACTGGCATTTTTGATGCAAAACGTGTCATGAAAATATATTTCAACAGCATGCAGAGAGAGTAATTTTCAATCAATAATTATAAAAATAGAGCTACTAAACTCACATGAGCAGGTTTTTGGTATCATAATGCCTCCCTTTTCTTTTTCTGATCACATATTGGAATGACTTGGTGAAATGTGAAAACAGGTAGAAAAGCGAAACAAGCCATTAATGGGAAGAGCTAAAAGCATAGTATTTTGTTTGGTTTTTCAGTATCTTGTACCCAAGTTTGAACAAAGAGAGCAACAAAGCTAATGTCTCCTGTCTGCACATATTCTTGTGTAGTGGCTGGAATTCAGCATTACCTTGTAGACTTTCAAGAAGAAAGAGCCTGATTTCCTATGTACCCATATATATCAAGCTCTATATTATCAGGGCTTGCACGCTGAGATCCATTTGGGATGTGATTGCCGATTTGTCCATTTCTGATTATCATCAGGACATTTACGTATTAGCTAAATACTGCAGAAATATCATCCTTTGAATACTAGAGTATATGTAAGGAGACAGAACTTCTACTAAGTGATACAAACAAAACTAGTTTGATTGTAAGCTATGTGGTGCAGACAGATAAACAGCTAGAAAATGTTGTGTGTTAGAAGAGGTGATGAGAGGCTCAGAAAGATAATCACTAGAAAACTTGCAGGGAAAAAAATTTCCTTCCATGCAAGGAAAAGACAGAACTGGCACCTGATGCGAGTGGCAGCAGAACTGCAAGCAATACCCCAGGCTGCTTGACTCTGTCTGATATAAGCTCACCAAGCCTCAGAGGGGGTGATTGCACATGAGGTACATCTGTATGCCATGATTTAATATGCACTTGTGTTTGCAGCCTAGAGCCACGTACTCGGGCATGCTGCTGGTGCATTTGGAAAGGCGTCCTTCCCACTGGAGTGCTGGGTGAGGATGAAGACTGGGGAACTGCCTGGGGCACCCACAGGGAACATGGGCACAAGGTTCCCTGGCCATTAAGTCTCTCCTAAGCCAGGCCAATGGCTGGTGTGAAGGTCACTGCTGGTAAAGATGTAGTACAGGTGTACGGCCGTGCAACCAGGATGGAGTCAGAGTAGTTGCCCATGGCAGCTGCTGCACCTGCTTTGTCCCAGGCTGCACGCTGGAGCTGATACTGGTTGCACTTTGACCCTACCATCTCTTCTTCCCGGCGTGTAGGTTGGACTTGATTAGTGAGAGGTGCCTCAAGTTTAGGTGCAAACAAGCCCATATGCAAAAATCAATAACAAAGATTTTATTTAATGTGAGGTGGAGAGACAGAAAGAAATAGAAAAGAGAGGGGAGGGGGAGCCAGAGGCAGAGAGACAGATTAATTGGAAGATAGTCACCATCTGTGGATCCAGAAGCATCGTGTTGGGTCCTCTTCACCCTGGGCTTCTCAGTGGATCTCTGGACAAAATGAGATAATGAAAGATGCAAAACCTCTAGAAAGGANGAGGGGAGGGGAGGGGAGGGGAGGAAGATAGTCACACCCATGGATCCAGCAGTATCCTGCTGGTCCTTCTTCACCCCGGGTTTCTCAGTGGTGGGAGTCCCGAAGTAATTCAAAGTTTTTCTACTATTTATATATTTTAGCAAGCAAAGGCATTAATGCTCATTGACTACACAATTATTTTATTGATTAAATGATTCCCTCACTTCTGTTGCTAATTAGTCCCATGCTCAGTCTTTCTCTTCTGTTGAGTCAGTGGGTTTCTTGAGCACGTGGGTTGTGATCTTCCCCTGCCAGAATTACCTTTTACTCAGTCTGAGCTGATTTCATCACAGTTGCTGATTTGGCTTTCCTTGTCCATTATCGGTGATACTTTCTTCTCCCCAAGCTTTGTTGACCTCCCCCTCGGCCTGAGATAACACCTGGACAATAGTACCACCTTTATCTTACCTCAAGTTCCCACAGTGATGCCTTAACTTACAGTCCAAGTTCCAGGTATCCACGGAGGCCTGTTCAGGGGAGGGGTGGTCGCAGATTCCAGCTCTCCAATAACTTGCAGTGATCTTTGTTTCACCAGTGCCTGTGAGCAGTTGCTTCTTGACACAGTTTGCCAAAGCAGGAGTTTTAGTCTGTACGCATGACCCAGGATGATCTCCCTTCTTTTCTCCTTCCTACCAAAGAAGGGATGAGAAGATAAAGTGAAACAGAATTTACTTATGTCTCTTCAATTGTAAATAACATTCATAAGAAATGGTGTTGGAACAAAAAGTTTTATGAGTCACATTCCAGACGTCTTACATAATGTTTCCTTCCTGATAACATTAAAAGATCATCAGAGTAAGGAGGCTGAAGTTCCTGCATCTGAAACCTTGTATGTTGGTTATCATTTAATGCTGTACAAAGCCAGGGTTATACTAATGCCTTCGATCCTCTAGAGTGATTAATTCTGTCAAAATAAATGCAGCCAGACCTATTAAAGTTTGAAAATAGCAAAAAAATTACCAAATCAGGAGGTAAATGCATTGTAACATGGTGGCACAACCTTTTCAGTTGTGAAGAGAACTAAACTTCAAGGGCAGAGATGTCTTTTCCTAAATTTTAATTCTTCATCAAAGTCAATATAAGGAGAGAAGCAAAATATCTGGATCTATATTCAGTATTATCTGTTAGAGATAGCTCTTTTTGACAGGGCTACTCTCATCTTAAAGCAGAGGAAAGCTTTGGGACTCCAGACCTGGGAGCCCACCTGCACTGTTCACCAGAGGGGTTTGGGTGATGCCTGCTCCAGGAACAGAGGGCACATCCTCATGTCATTCATGAACGAGACTACTGCCTTGCTCCTTATAATAATTTCACATTGCTGTGAAGTGGAGCATAACAATTTTTAAAAGAGAGGCCATATAACTCATGAGTTTAAAAATACTCTTTTAGTTTAAGAAAATTGTTCTGTTAGTCTTGAGACATAATGATGACAGAAAAGCCACTTGTCCGCAAACAATTTTACTAAATAATTAAACTTATTTCATCTTACTTTTAGTAGCTGGAAGCATGATAGCTTCTTTTGCTTGGAGTTAGTATTAAGGTTTGATTTGAAAGGTCTTGCTTCAGTGAATGAGTACTACAATTACAAAATACACTCAAATATCCAATGAGAACTGTTCTTAAGGTATGATTCAGTAAGATAGTAATTGCTGGTATAAAATTTTCAGTGCTATCTTGCGCACAGCTGCTATTTTTAAGGAGAAAAAAACCCTTCTAATGCTAAAGCCGTGGGAATGAGGCCCTTTTCGTGTCAAGAATGATGTATGGACTGATAGCTCCTGAAAGGTGAAGACTTACTTATCAGACGTCTACCTTTAGAGTTATGGCTGGCTGAAGTCATTTGACCAATTACTTTTACTGATGTCCTGAGCAGTCTGTGAGCTTGTTTTTGTTACCAGTGACAGTATGGTCCAATTTGATGCCCTCAGACCAACATAACTAAACAAATTAACTTTCCATTCCAAAGAAAATATAAAGCAAGCTGTGACTTACGTGAAAGAAATGCTGGCTATAGCCCTTGGGGTCTGTAGTCTTACCTCCGGCCAAATTACTTTTAAAACCACACAGGAAAACTCTGAAATTCAATTAATGAGTAGGACTTACTACCAAAAAATGAATTGCTAGGGCCTGTGTGGATACTGGCAAACATATCAAACCTTCCAGAAGTGCAGCTTTTTATGAAATGTTCAAATGGCTTGAGAGGCTGGGGCACCGGGTCAGCAGCTCTGCTCCGTAAGAGCAGGGGAGGGAGGAGCAGCAGCACAGAATGTGCTGCTCTGGGTTGACTTTCCTGTGACACCATGTATCATGCAATTAAAAACACAAAATATATGTACCTAAATGAAAATGTGTCTGTTTTGTTGGCATCTGATAGAGAAGCAGAAATCACTTTGCACTTTACATAGTCCAAATCTCTTTCCTTTGTTTTCTTTTCCCATTTAAGGGAGTCAGTGTTCTTCTGCCCCTCAGAAAGTGGAAGGTCAGAAGGTGTTGTAGGATAAAGGTGAAGAAATAATAAACCATTACAGTTACAACTGAGTTTATTTCCTTTATTCCACGTTACCACCTCTCAGTGGTGCTGAGATCTCATCTCAGTAGCAACAGGAAAAACAAGGACTTCAATCCCTGTTGTCATTTTTCACATTTGATATAAACTAAACCAAAATAAAGAGAAATAAAATAAAAATGTTTGGAATGTCTATATAACATAGGAAATGTTTAGGCAATGTGAGAATAAAATGCACTTCCTGACAGTATGAAACATTGGAGCTTTTTTTCCCACCTGTTAGGAGAAGGAAGAGGAGAATGAGTATGGACAATGACTTTTTTAGAGCTCCAGCCCCTGGAATCATAGCATTTTGGAAACAATATTTTTTATTTTATTTTTAAGATAGTTGTTTATCCTTGTGGAACTAGGCAACTCTTACAATAGTTCGCTTAGGAGAGAAAACAACAGCCTCACTAATTATTTTAGAAGAGGTGAGACAGATAAGATAGAATCCAGTGCCAATTTTCCCCACCTTTCCTTGACTCCTGAGCACCTCCCTAGAATTTATACATTTCTTCACTAGTAGCAACAGGAACTATTTTAAGCTACATGTCCAAGATCAGAGGGATGTGCACTCATCTCTCTTAAGGTTGTTTAGCTTTACACAAATGTCAAAAACGTTTACTTTTGTTACATATCACTACAGTTACTTGTGGTTCTTAGAAAGGAACTCATAATGCTGGTTGTTTTTCTTGTTTATTCTCATTATCCTGTGATTGACAGCATGATAGCAAGATTGTCTGGGTGTGCTTGAGGATCAGAGGACTCTTACCAATACCTGTGTAGAATTAGATGCCAGGCTGCACTTTCTTATAATGAAAATATCCAGTTGTATATTCTGGGACTCTTATGACTGTCATCCTTACTTTGGGCCAACTATTCAGCAACTGCAGTCACACGGATTTACTCAAACATGGGATGCAGACTGGAATGTGCATCAGGGGTAATTCAGAACCTACTCCAATGAAAAGTGATTGAACTGAAACTTCGGGTGATGAAGAATTAAAATTTTCCTTTTACAGGGACACTGTGAACTTCAGCTGCGGCATTCTTACAGAATAAAGAATAGATTCCTCATGCATGCCTGTGTTCTCCAGAAATATGGCTTGGCATTTACCAAACACACACCTATAAACACAAAGTGTAAGTTTATAGTTCCCATTTCTAATTGTAAATATGCTTGAGATTTTGCTTGTGACAAGTACCATTGATGGATTTACACTTGCGGAAATTGGAACTGGATTCCTGCAGGGTGCAAGTCTGACTTTATTCCATATAGGAATACAAATGTATTTCCAAAAATCACATAAGCAAAGCTCCAACTCTGAAAGAATTGCAGACTATATTTCCACCCTTTAAGCCGAAGTTATACTTCTGACAAATCCATTGTTATTTTATTTCATCACAAATAACTCTTCTAAATACGGAGGCCAGATTCAGACTCAAAATGGGATCTGACATCCCAGCTGATTTCTTTCTATTCACATATTCATCCCAGCTGTAAAGGTCTGTTGGTTAAATCAGGCCTTTAAAATGATGCCTCTATAATTCTGTGTCTTACAATTCAGCCTTTCCCAATCATCTTTGTAACTCAACTGCCCTCCAAGGATTCACAGAGGAGTGACTGACTGGCATTGAGACTAGATAAATTATTCTGTTGATGGTGCCTAGGAGGTAATAAAATTCACTTGAGTCCCTCAGATCTGGAAAGCCAATGAAGTCAGAAGAAGGAAATAGCAGTAAAAGCTGTGTTTTGGCAAAAAGTCAGTGAGTGTGTGACTGTGAATACCTACAAGGGGTAGTCTCTAGAAAAAGAGGTTACCATTTCTGCAGCCACCTTTGACACAGATAAAACCTAGAAATAATGGATGATATCTCCGTTACCTAGGACTGTACCTCATTCATTTTCTTTGTGACCAGAAGAATATTTACATAGCAGTTTCCAGCCAGGAAGCTCAAGAAGCTTTGAAAACTACAATTAGTCTCACCTCTGAGTTTGGGCAGTGCTATCTCTATTGCACAGATGGAGCAACAGTGACATGGGGAAGCTGTTTATCAAATGAGCAAAACCAGCCTGTAGAAAAGGTAAAGCATAAGCCCCCAAATGCCTGCCCCCTGTACCTGCACTTCGACCGTTTTTCTGTCAAAGAGTCTTAATGAGCTTTATATATGTATAGAAATATCAATGCATAATAATCTGCCTTAGCATTCCGAGGGAGGGCTAATAAATGTAAGAATAAGACATAAATCATTGATTAAAATGTCAGAAGTGATGAGAATAAAAGATTGCTTCTGCCTTTGCTGAATTACATATGCAAATTCGCATACACTACAAAATGAACATCTCTAAATGAATGAATTAGAATCTCATGTAGAAATGACTGAACCACATTTGCATACAACATTTATTAGGAGGAGATGTGCTTATTTTTGGAATAAACAGTGAGAACAAATCCCTGGAATCTGCTGAAGCAGCCTGTGCCTGCAGCTTGTCAGAGCACACTGTCTGCCCTGCCAGTGTCTGCAAACAAATATGAATTGTGCCCTGAAAAACCATAACAAGCAGAATCAGGATAACATTGATGCATCCCAAACATTTAGAGGAGTTTACCGCATTGTTTGTAGTCTGAAAAAATTAAAACCACTGAGTTTTTCTTGATATTATTTTCTTTTCAGACAGCCAGATTAGTACTTTGACAGGTTTGAATTCACCATTAGGACAGGAGCATCCATATTTATTTGAAGCGAACTCTATATTCTATTAGCAAAAAGACAGGCAAATTTTCAGTAAGATTCATCCCAAAAGTATTGATGCAATTAAAAAGTATTGGAATTGGAAAGTACAGCATACCCTACCAATCTATCCAAAACCCAAATTATCTGGCATAAAGAATCATGACAAAAAAATCCTATCTGAAGTCTATGTTCTTATTCAATGTCTTGATTCAAAGCATTGTACTTTTCCCAAGATTTCATGAAGTACTGAATCTTCTTTGAGGCTGTATTTCACCCACAGCTTCTTTTATTTGAAGTAAAGGTGAGCACGCTCAGCATCTGCATTTTCAGCCACCATAAAAACTAATCCAAGTATAGGAAAGTGTTTTCAACTAGTTATAGTTAAAGCACAAGGGGAGAGAGGAGAGCAGGAGGAAGCATGTCAAATCCATCCTAAGTCCCACCCACAGGCATCCCACAAGAGACTCGGACCACCTCTTCTTCCTTTGTTCCGAGTTACTTCTTGAAATGAAGAGCTTATGGAAAAACACGTAAACCACTTTTCTCTGGGCACGGTACTTGCAGTAGTGACACTACAACTATTTCAAGAGCTTTGTGTTTTCATGTCGTGGTTTAACCCCGGCCAGCAGCTCAGCCGCAGGCAGCCTCTCACTCATTCTCTTTGGTGAGATAAGGAGAGAATCGGAAGGGTAAAATCCCCATACTAACCACTATGAAGAATATTAACTGTACCCCAGCCAAAACCAGCACCATTCAGCAAAACAATGGACTGTAATGAAGAAAAGAAAAAAGCAAACCACCTTTTCTGTACACCTTGCTGGTTTTTTTCTGGAAGGTCTGCTGCTTGCGTGGATGTCTTTCATCAGCAAGCCCGCTGTGAGCTGGGATAACTCGCGCTCGGAAGAGCTCCCGGGATCGGCGCGGCCGGGCCGGCGCCGGGCGGGAGCGGCGGCGCTGCCCCCAAAAGGGGGCCGGGAGCGCCCTCTGCAGGCGCCGCGGGAGCGTGCGGGTCCCTCCCGCCTCGGGCAGCTCGGGCTGCGGCGCTGCGGCAAAAACGGCGCGTCCGAAACCTAATCCTGCTCCTCGTCACACCCGGGCTGTTCCACCGTGTCCCCTGCGTGAGCATCCCCTGGCACATGCTCGCCTATTCACTCGCTGCCTGGGCAGTCAGGTGCGCTGTCTCAGGGCACCCCCAGCAGTTCACAGGTTACACCTGAAGCTGACATGCCTGAGAGACAGGGTGCCATCCAGAGGGACCTGAACAAGCTCAACAAGTGGGCATATGGGAACCTCAGGAGGTTCAACAAAGCCAAATGCAAGGTCCTGCATCCTGGTCTGCACAACCCCCTGTATCAACACAGGCTGGGGGATGAATGGATGGAGAGCAGCCCTGCCGAGAAGGACTTGGGAATGCTGGTGGGTGAGGGGCTGGACACGACCCAGCCATGTGCTGTTAAGCATGGATAAAATAAGGCTTCAGGGAGACCTTACTGAAGCCTTTCAGTACTTAAAGGAGGCTTACAAGAAAGATGGGGACAAACTTTTTAGCAGGGTCTATTGCAATAGGACAAGGAGTAATGGTTATAGACGTTATAGAAGCGGGATTTAAAAGAAACCTGGATTCTGCTTGCCAAACACATTTTTCTGTGACATTCCCAGTTCTCAGAGACATGAAACAACACAGTACTTTGGTACAAATGAATCTTGGACAGCTGGCTACTTTATCAGTAACACTATGTGCCAGATACCTCTTGAGAAAAGCTTGGTGAAAAGGAAGGTGGTGGCTGGTGGCACTGTGGCCATTTGTAACATTCCTGTTTCTCTGTCACTCTGAAGTGTAGGACACAGGACATCATTCTGTGCAAAGTAGGGTGTCAAAACATGCCCAAAACTCAGAAGACCAACTGTCTGGCTACACATGCTGGCTTCAGATCCCTCAGAATTTCTTTCCAAAGGCATGAAGGTGTATCCTTTCACACATAGCAACTGTTCCCTTCTTGGCAATTCTATCTCACTTTAGGCAAGCTTCAGTATGTCAGTCCCTCCAAGCCCATCTTTGTTATTTGGAAGGATTAATTTTTTAAAATTAGACCAAAGCACAAATTTGAGCAAGGAACATGGCCTTTCTTTTCATCTCTGTAGTACTTCAGTGGCTTGGTCATAACCTGGATCCCTCTGAACAAGCCACAGAGCAATAGGGTGGCCCCTACTCTGGCTCACTGACCTTCCAGGGACAGTCAATTTTAAAGTTCAGAAGCCTTGAGAGGTTAGCCTGTAAACAAGTGGATTTGATCTGCTGTGATTTGAGTAAGAGGATATCTGCTAGGTTTTATCTTAGCAGTGTCACCAACACGTCTACTGGCATTTCTAAATTGTGTCTCAAGGCAAAGTGAAGCCTGAAGAGATTGTCCTGATCTTTGTAGTGACACCAGATTTTACATCTTACTTACGACTCCATCCTCCTCATCATAAGCAAGAAAGGCTTCCTAGAACAGACCAAAACAAAATAAAAATTCCCCCAGCAAAGGGAACCTCCCTCAATTTACAAAACCAAAAACAAGAAGAATAAAAAAAATCCAAGAAATTCATCTTTTAAAGATAATCATATTCTTGAAAACACAATACGCATTGCTCTGCATGTATTTTGGGGGAAAAACAACATTTGCTAAATGTACTTTCTCCGTCTCTGGATACAATATTTTATTGTTGGAGACATGCCAATCAGCTGGCATTCCCTGCTCACCATAATGGACTGAACATGTTCCCAGAGTCATTCCTCTCAGGTTATACCCTGGATGGATTTATCCCTTTGTGTCCTTTCATCAGGTTTCACCAGACCACTGCTAACAGGAGGGCAGAAGGAAATATTGGCAAATGTGTCAAAAAGTGGTCATAGCTATTTGACCATTCTGAGTCTGAATATAATAAGTATTGATTTTTTTGTCCTCTTTCTTTTGTATTTGGTACCATTCGTCTAGCATTTTGTTACCATATAATTATTAACAAAAAAACTAGAATCGATATAGTACAGCCCTTCAGTTCTTAATTTTCTGAGTTATCTACAATCATTTGTGTTTGGATTTGGATGCATTTTTCTTAAAAATGCTCTATTATCATTTAAAAAAAAAAGGTGGGCGGGGGGGGAAGTCCAATCTTATGATTCCAGAAATTTCTGTTAAGTTCAGTAGGGGGGGTACTAAGCATTTTTAATGAAAATCAGACTTGTGCTTCAGGAGCTTCCTTCCCAGTCTAGAAATCACAAACTGCTGCTTATTCTATGGATTTGTACAAGATAGATCCAAACTGATGGGATTCTGACCCAGCAGTCATCCAGGACGTACTTAAAAAACAATTATTTCACAGCAGAAGGAAGTTTCTTTAGAGACCTATATAGAAATAAGTGAAAATTTTACGCAGTTTCTGTTATCATGGCTGTCTCTATCCAAATCACAAAACTTTTAAAATAAGTCACAGTAGCAGGTACTGTGTTATCACTGTCAGGTAGAAGCACAGGATCTACATAGTCCTCAGGACACAGAAAAGATGACCCAATCTCTCTGAGAGAGAGATTATGGAAGACACTATGAGCTCAAGTCACAAACTTCTTCACATTACTTTCTTCAGTTTTGCACTTGCCTTGAAACACTGATGATCAAAAAGAGGCTTTGAGGTCTTGGTTTTCCCAAATCAATCCAAATTTGTCATTTTGACAATGTATGGTCTCAAATACCACGAGTCTCCCAAAATCCAAGTATCCAGCTAGCCTAGTGAAATGTAGTTCTTGGGAAGGCTCTGATGAACCTCCAGTTCAGCACACATTGGCCTTCTCTGTAAGAACAAAGAACCACCAAAAACTGGTCACTCTTCTCCCTACAACCCAAAGATCTCCTGCCCACTAGGCTCTGAGCCCACCTAACCACACCATCAGAATCAGCAGCTCAGTTCAGTCAGTAGCGCGTGTTCCGTACTGTGGTCAGAAATAGAGTAGTTCGTGCCCGATGGCCTCGCAGGACAGCCTTGCTGGGCTGTAGCTGTGGGTTTAAGGGCTCTTGTCCCAGACCTCCCACTTCTCATGTTGCCCCTCCTACCACAGAGGATTGCTGAATAGCAAGCCGACCCTCAGACTGCATTTCATGCTCTGGGGGACATGAAACTCCCAATGAAAAACAACAGGCTCTGCTCTACCTTTTCAAGGACCTGGTGCAAATTCTTAGCAGAAGGAAAGACTCTGAGATGGAATTAGTAACCAACAGCCCTGAATGGACGAGCTGGTGATCTGGGAGGAGGGGACATAATCTTTTGAGTGACCATTAAATGGCATTTGGAATCATCCTGTTGGTCAATACAACCCCCCTGAATATTCAGAGTTTTTTCAAAAAATATTCACTTTATTTAGTTGCTGAGAAGTTAGTGTCTGAATTTCCAACATCTGCAACAAATCTACCAAGCCTAACAAGTAATTACAAGAGTTTCCCAAAGCTCTGAAAACCTTGCCCCTCTGTCAGCAACAGCTGTTCCATTAGTTTAATAGTCTGCATAGTGCCCTCAAGATCCTCAAATTGCTGCTTTATATTTCTGCCTTGGCAACGCTGATGTATTTTGAGAGCCTTTTTGTCACCAAACCACTCTACTCCTTCCAAAGAGATATATATGAAAACAGGAAACTCTCTTGTATGGTTGCAAGCAAATGGTACAAATGGTCCATGAGATGTGAAACATTCCCAGGAAATTTCCCCCTCCTGTGCACTTCTGAAGGGGTGTTTTACAATGTTGTCTGCATAAATTAATGAAAGCCCTGCAATATCTGAGCATTATAGAAAAGAAGGGTGGTAGCCTACAAAAGCAATTACTTTTCAGTGTGAAACAGTAGGAGTGTACAGGCCATTCTAAAAATACTTTCTGGGTTTGTACTGCCCATTATTGCTAAATATTTTCAATCCCAGAAAGAGTTTGTTTTGACTTTATTATTATTTTTTCATCTTCTTTGAAATTATAGAACTGTATTAAAACCACTTAAAAAGTGCATTCAAAACAAATACAGAGTGTGTTTAAAGCATTCTGTCAGAATATGTTTCCACTAGAAACATTCCCGAACTTGATACAGAAATGTCTTACAGGAAGATTTTCTATAACATTTTGCTTCAGTTAGTAAAACATTTTCAAAAATTATAACATCTGTTGCAACATATTTGGTCTAGACTAACTTGATTTCATCCTCAAGTCATTTCGTTCAGAAATTTTAAACCAAAAGTAAAATTGTTAATATAATTCTTGTCGAACACAAGATTCAGCTGTCTTTCTCCACAGCATTATTTTTTTTCTGTGTCTTCCAGGGAATGGAAATTCCACTAGAAATTCCCACAGAAAGAGGACTCTGTGCACAGCTCTTACTAAAAACAGAAGTCCTACTGTCAACTCTGTAGGAACTTGCTGTCCCTAGCTCCTCAGCATCACCTCTCTGCTCCCTTCAGTAGCAGTATTAATGAAGATGTGGTGTCTTGAAGACTGATAGATTTGAAATTAGGGCAGCAGTTTATCAAAAGGTTTCCAGGTTTCAGAGCTTCAGGACAGGGTTGGCTCCAAGGCTGGCTCCAGCCCTCCACACAGACACCTGAAGGAAGATGTCTTTGGATGCCATCAGCTTGAGTCCATCAGCTCAGCCAGGCAGAGCCTGTGAGCAAATGCAGGAGGGCTCCAGAGTGCGTTCCAGCTGAGTCAGCGTGGATGGAGATGAGGAAGCATTTAGACCAGCCCTTAGGAAGCCTGTCTGTGGTGGGGTGACTTTATAATGTGTATCCCCTATTGCTACCCTATGCCCACCAATCTTTTCTGTGTCTTTAAACTGAGCCTGAGAAGGACAGAAAACAAAAAACGTTTCAAAGCAGTTGTTTCAAGGACACGGAGATACGCTCCTCTGTTTCTGCGGTACCCTTGGTTTTTTTTTTCTTCACACAGTCAACTTTTTTTTCTCTCGGCATTTTCTTTTTCCGGCAAGAGACGGACAGCTGAACCTTGTTTTCCTAGGATTTTGGGGTTTTTTGTTCTTTTCTTCTCTTCTGGACTGTTTCAACAACATCTGAACACATCAGGAGAATTTTCCCGGAGGCCCGGGGGGGTGGCCCCTCGCCAACCAGCTCCGAGGAGGAGAGAGACTGCACCTACAGAAGAACTCTGACATCTTCCCAGGTTTTCTCTCCACAGAGAGAGAGATCTCATTATTTAGCATCATTATTCCCCTCCTGTGTGTTTGTTAAATAAATAGTTTGTTATCTCTTTCCTTTGAGGAAAATTTTTTTTCCCAAACCTGGGGGGAGGGGTGGTTGCAACCTGACTTCTATCAGAGGATATTCTCCTCCAATTTGTCCAAACTAAAACACTGTCCGAAGGGTGCCCTGCCTCTCCTTTGGCTTGAGATCCAAGAGCTCTTTCCCAAAACAGAATACTGAAAGTAAGGCTCTTACATATAATCAAATTTGCTGTGGGTCCATTCACCTCTCTCCGGTTTCTCTCTGCATGAGTGCTGTAAAGTAAAATCTGCCTTTCCAAAGTGCTCAAAGTGCAAGTGCTCAGAGAGGTGGGATCCATGGCATGGCCAGAGGCAGAGTGAGGGTAGCCAGCCCTTGGCTCCTCCGCAGCCTCTGTCACCAAGTGGAGACCCTCCCTCTGTGAGACTGATGTCACCCCTGCAAGACACTAAGCCAGGAGAAAGGGAGTCCAGGAAATGAACAGTCTTTAAACACTTTAGACACTAACAGGTTGTTTTAACAAAACAATGTTAAGGATCAAGCAATCTGACAAGAGAAGTGCCAGGCCTGAGCAGGAGCCTCCCGGCACTTGTTCAGAGGAGGTGAGCAGCATTGCTGCACTCCTGCAAGGATGTGCCAACATGCTTTTCTCACCAGCTTACAATAAGGATCACCAGTTGTGTTCACTGGTGATCCCCTTCTTTGAGATAACTTACAGCTCTGCAGCTCACCTACGCATAAAAACTGCACTGTTTTAAGTCGTTGTTAAATCTTCATATTTGTCTATTAATACATGGATTGAAAGCTGCCCTAGGTTTTGATTGTCACTCTTCAAAAATAAGGCTCTGTAGTTGTCTTAAGAATGCAGTATATAGAAAGAAATAGTGACAAAGGGCTGAGAACAAAGTGGAACATATTCTACCACAGTGCAGTGCTACAAACCCATGGTATGCACAAATTCTGAAGACTGTTCAATTGAAGTCTTGGTAAGGAGATGAATGGAAAGGTAATATGATAAAACCATCTTCATTTATAGGCAATCATCATACACAGTTACCTGCATGATGACCCACAACTTCATTGATAAGGTACATCATGCAATAAATCATTGTTCTGACGTTCTCATGGTGTCACATAATTGATCTCTCTATTTCTTGTAAGTGTAAATCTTGCAAGATCTGGGGAAGTACTGCTATTCCATTTTGGCAGTCATAACCTTCAGTTGCTCAGGCCTTTGGCTTTGCACAGAATTTCAGTATTCACCCTCACGCATCCAATCTGTGTGAGCAGCTTCATGACTTCCCTTCTCCTTTTTAAAAGCCTTCTTAATTGCCATATATGCTCATTTACAACTAAGAGGCCTAGATCTACACAAGAAATCAAAGGAAGGTCTTTTTCTCCTGAAGTCTAATTAAACTGTGGTATTTAATGCCAGAGAATGTTACAAAGGCAAAGCAAAAATGAGCTCAGAAGAGATTAGACATATTCATGGACAATGATGCTACTGCTGCCTACTAAACAGAGGTTCAGAGGCAACCTCTAGCTTAGAAAGTCCTTCAGTATCTAAAAGGAAAGCTCATGCTACATGTGCACTGTTATTTATGTTCTTCCTTGGGCATCCACTTCTGGCACTTTCAGACAGCAAATACTGGACCAAATATAGGTGCTCTCTTCCCAGCCTGGTGTCTCTGATATCACTAATTTCCAGAGCAGGATGGACACACTTGTTCATGAGCCACCAGACAAGAAAGGTGCAGTTCCTACTCCTTGAGCTGAAGGGAGACATGGCTCAAATTTGGGATAGAGCTGCCTTAAACAGCACTTGGGTTGACTGCAGTGCCCACTCTCAAAGCCCACAAGACTGCACAGAGCTAGTACTCAACACATTTCTCTGCTTTATTTCTCTGCTCAGGGAAGGTAGAGTGTGGGACAGGAGCAGGAATTGCAGAACAGTTGAATTGAAGAAAATCCAACCAAGCTACACATACAGACGTCACAGTCTTCAGTTTAATGCTACTGAACATTGTATGACCAATGCAGACCAGATCTCTAATTTACAGGCTCTGTGTAGATAACTGAAGATAACTGGTTTCAAGAAACAAAAGGATCACAGATCCAGAAACATGCAGGATCAGGGCCTAGAGGGGTTCCTGCCTCAGGACTGACATCGTCATCTTGGTGACACCTTGCCCCACTTCACCTGCTTGGAAAAAGTCCTACAGCACAACCCAGTTCCCCAGCATAGAGGAGAGCCAGCCCAGCCTCTTTTTTTCTAGCCACCTATTTGCATTTTGACATCATTAATCATCACTCTACAAAAATATCCTATCTTCTCAGGAATACGTCATTGTGTGACCATTTCACCTTCAATTTTTTCCGCATTGGCAAAAGCTATGTGTTTTATGCTTAAAATCTTGGTATCTCACTTCGGCAGCTCAGCCTTCCGATACAGAAAGTATGTCAACCTATTTTGATCTCAAGTATCTCTAGCTGGAGCCCTAAATCCTACTTATAACAATGAATAATAATAATCAATATATACTGTATGCTTTCTTTCATATTTTCATGTATAAATTGCCCATATCCCTTAAGAATTGGTGTGGGAAAATACATTCTGTAGCATTCTTCGTAACAAAATAGTTACAGCCTATGCTGCATACTAGAAATTCAGCGAGACACAGCAAGAAATCAATAAAAACACAAATTGCTCCATCAATACGTACATTCATTTATACTCTTCAAGGTTATCTTTGCTATGCCAGCACAGAGACACATTTTCTCCATATATAGCCTTGCATATTAAACCAGGCAAGAGAGAAGGGAACGGAAACAAAAGCCATCAGTACAAATCTAATCTAGCTAGCATGCACATTCACAGACTTTAGAGTTGGTTTTCCTCTCTGTTCAGGAAGCAGTCTGTAATCTGGGCACACCAGCTGACACTGACTCTCCATTCCCTGTAAAATTATCTTCTCCCTAGGCAGATATGTTTAGTCATAGAAAATATCCCCAAATTCATCTTAAGTACATATCACTCTATCCACTGGTATAACATCTATGAACAGGTCTTCTTCTGTGTCAGTGAAATATGAATGTGTTATGACCAATGAATTATTGATGGGTTAAATTCTGGTTGGTAGTCATCCATGTCAAAGGAGAAAAAAGAGCACTCACAAAAGTGTCTTTTGGGCACTTCATGTACATGGGCTTGTGCTGGAACCCACCGCTCCAGGAAGACCACACAACGCTTACATCTTTCCTTGTTCCCATTCAGAGATTATGATGGTGGTATTTTCAAAGCAGAACCAGGTCTGTTATGCAGAAAAACTGATTCTGCAAACGTTGGAGTTTAGGGACAGAAGAGGCTGTGTTCCTAGTTAGAAAATGGAAAAATACTAGGAAAGATGTGAGGTAGGATCTGTCAGAGGTCTCTAATAGAGTCTAAACAAGCATAGCAGTGACAGGGAAAGGTTTCTTTGCACGAGGTCTCTGATGCAGACTAGCTGCACTAGGAGTGCCTTTTCTCCTGGAACAGTCAGTCATTGCAGAGAACAGCATTTCAAGAGACCACCCTGGTGAGTACATGCACTGCTAGTTTGGCATGGTTTTGATATTGCACACCATAATACATTACTTAGTTGCAGAATTCTAATCGCACCATTTATTATCTGTACCAATCAGTCAAAGCCTGACTTGCCATGCCCATGTCATTGGTATTTTCCCGTTCTGTCCAGTCCTGATGCAGTCTCTTTCCTCTTATTTCTATTGTGTTTACTATTAAATGCAAAAATTCTGCATGGTTAAGCTGAACATGCACTTCCTACTAGGAATTGATCATTACATTGCTTATGGTGGATATCCATTATTTTTGTAGGCTGATCTTCACAGTGTTCCCAAGAGAAACTGAGCCTTGGAAAAGCCCAGAAAGAGGTGCTCCCTGCATGCCACCTTCCTGATGCTAAGCGTATGGACAACAGCTATTCTTTTCACTCTTATCCACCACAAGCGAGAACATCAAGGTATAGAAGTAAATTAATTTGATATGTTCTGGGCAACTCAAATCTTAATGTAGGATCAGCCATGTGTTACTGAAGAGTGTGTCATGGATTAGTTCTTTTGTTTCTGGTCAGATTTCCATGCCTAGAACTTATATGTCTGATCCAACTACTTTTCTGAAAACCTGTTTAATTTTTAACTGATACAGATTTTTCTTTTTTCATCAGATAAAACCTTCAGATGAAACCTTCATAAAAGGCCATACCAACACCATGAAAGAAAGTAAGATGGAAGTCTGTATTGCTGGAAAACATCTTGCTGCTCTGGAGACAAATGAATGCATCTCTTTGCTCATGCAACACTTAACATGACTCCATTCCTCTGCATGTGAGGTGCATTTTTATTACTCCTTACTTTCAACACAGGTACAGGGAAACCTTTCTCTGAGCTTTCCCTGACAAAACCTCAGTGAATCTTACAGGCAATAGCAGAAGTCTGTAACAAAGAACCCAAACATCCATATACCATGGAAGTTGCATAGCAGCACAACCTTAAAGCTGTAGAAATTTTGTGTGCTGGAAAAGTTAAACAGAACGGTTAGCAAACTCATTTGTTGCCCTCTCTGGAGGCAGTTGAAAGCAAGCTTCCTAAGCGTTTTCCCCTACGTGTAAACAATGCAATGCACGAGTTACGATTTTTGCCCAGTCCGTGTTCAATATGGAAATGACAGACTTGCAATTTTTGTAATCATCTCACAATCTATCTCTGGATTTCAGCATTTAGGCAGACAGGGGCACTGCAATGCCCCATGATTAGCTCTGATTGTGAAACTCCTTCCATAACCAAAATGATAAAAGTGATCAATCACCTTAACGATAGCTAATAGCTCTTATCCAAAGCCGTAATAATCCCGCTCTGCAGTTTGACTATAGCAAGCTATTACCCTATGAGCCCAGCCTTGTGTCTGAAACAGCACTGTTCTCTCTTGTCTAACAGCCTGAAAGGACACCATATATCGTGGTCCTACAGGCTTCTTTCCACATTCCTCCATCCCTGCACAGTAACTCCTGCTTGTCTCTGACTCTCAGTCAGCATCGTAAAATCTCAGTTAGCTCTCTGGGAGGCTCCCATAGGAAGTCTCCAGTCCCTGAGGCCACCTCTTGCTGTCTGGCTGTCTTTTACCTCACCATAAGTCATATCAGTACCAGACCATTTCTTTTCACATCCATCCTTTTTCTAGAAAAATGGAAAAATATTGTGAATTTTTAAGCACATTAGCACTTGGCATTTGAATGCTAATAAAGAGCAGGAAAATGAGCTTGTATCATAACAAGTGTGATCCCACTGGCCTCCATGCCAGATCTGAAGGCCTGCAGTGGGGCTTACACAATCTGTAGCATCTCTCTGAAGGGTGGTGCAGGGATGCAGTGACTCTACATTTTCCAGTCCAGCTACTGCCTCCGTCAAGAAGTAAGTAATTACTGGTGATGCCACAGCTTTAGGGTCATTCCACTGAACTCTCTGCCTCTCTAGTTTGCCTCAAACCTATTTTTGCTAATTTCTAATTAAACTAAGCTGAGTATATTGAATGTTAAAGGACTTTTTACTTTTATAGGTTATGAGGAAAAACCTTCTGAGAAAGTCAAGACAAAATTTGTGAGAATGATGGAATACGAACTCATGAAAAGTTTTCATGCCGAAGCAAAGTCAGCTGAGCATGACATGAGAGGGATCACAGAATCATAGAAAAGTTTGGGTTGGAAAGAACCATTGAAGGTCATCTAGTCCAATGCCTACTCCAATGGATGGTCATCGCCATTTGTGTTTGAGGAAAAAATCATCTTCCTTATGCTGTACTCAGAAAGCAGCAAGATCTTCAGCATCCTGTAACTGAGAGTTCAATATTGCCACCTGCATATGTACTGCCTGATACTTGCTGCTATTTTTCACCAATCTGCCATTTCATTCATAAAGCCAGGCAGGGCACTTGTGATGCTGATTTAGGGACAGGGTGAGTTTCCAGTTAATATTCCTCAATCACTTTTCTGCAGATTTATCACTAAGAGCTAGTGCAGCCCATCAGCAATCCTGCAGGGGTGAACCCATGAATGGAAAAAGGAATTCCTGCTGAGATAAGACTTCTCTATAACCTTTGGAGAGCCACACAGACCTCTGGCCTGAGACAAGCAAAGAGCACCATGGAGTTGGGAGAGGTCTGTAACCCAGACCGCAGGATGAACCGGGAGCAGCCACAGCCTCCCAAAGCTTGAAGAGTAGCACAGCTTTGAAGTATTCTTTCATTAATTATCTTTTCATTAGGTAATTTATCAAATAGTGGACAGAAAGACAAAAAAAAATCATCTCATCGGGACTGTAAGATAAGTAGTATCATAAATGATGTAGAGATAGGACAAAATGCTTGTGAAAGTGGAGCCAAATTTCTCAAACAAGACAAGGGGAAATCTGGGTGCAGGATGGTGAGGGTTTTGCTAAACTCTCTTCTGGAACACAACTTGAACCTGTGGGCACTTGTAATGATCTAGTACAGTCAGCAGCTCCTCAGGAAGGCTGAGGGTGAGCAATATGGGGTGAAAAACACTTTTTCACAAAGGCTGGACAGCACTGGCACATCACAGTATCTTTGGCAAGGTCCGTGTTTCCAGAGACCTCTCTCTCTCAGAAGCAGACTTCAGCTCCCACATCCTTATTTAATATATCGATAGATAACCATAGTTTCTCTTTTCCCCTGCAATGCCCAGAAATTGCATCCACTCCAGAGGGACGCTTCACTTACCCTGTGATTCAGTAGCAACGACTTCACTAGCTGAGCTTTTGCCTCCTGGTTTAGGATGAGAGAAAAACCTGATGTGGAAGTGTTAGATGGAGGATAAAAGGTTTATTCAGATTTCATCAGGAGTTTTTTTCCTCCTTGCCTGTCCTCTGAAAATCCCCTCAAATTCTTATCAAATATATTTAGTATTTTTTTCCACTGTAATAACCATACTTTCTTTATTACATTGGGGTTTAAAGTCAAAAATAGATCCCCTCATCTTTGGCATGTCTACAGGTCCTTTTTTCTTAATTTATTATTTGCTTATACATTTAGTTCACACGCTCTCTTAGTAGAGAGCGGTTTCCCACTGTAAGCCCCAACATTTCCAGCTCCCCACTATCTGTAGCTGTTATGTCCATGGCAATATCTGTGTTTCTGGATTCACAGCAGCTTGTCTACCTGTGTCCAACTTAAAATTCATAAAAGTTTCATTTCATTTCAAGCTAATATTCCATTCATCTTCTGCAGCAGTGTCCATTGGTCAGACGGAATTTTTCTGAGCTGGTGATGCTGTTGTGATCTTCTTTGTCTATGTTGTGCACACTCTGCTGGCATATGCTCTCTTGCAAAGTAACATAATCCATTTCAATTTGGCATTTCTTCCCAAATATCAGGCATTATCATTGCTTTCATTGGTTTTCAGTGCATATCAATACATTATTTTTGTTGACCAGGACTTTCTGTCACTGTCTTTTCCTCTAACATTCTGTATTTCCCCTACCAGCCATAGTGTCACCTCATGTAGCCTCCATAAGAAAAAATGCAGCTTCAGTTGCCACATAATAAGGGATATTATTTTTTTGTCACAGATTAATTCTAACTTCTCAAACACTCTTGTGAGTATTTTGTCCAAGATTCTTGTCACGATCTTGTCCCTTACTAAAGACTTTGGACATCAGGACGGTTGGCCTTAAATGAGTCATGGACTATGTTTCTCTTTTTTAGAGTCTTGGATTCCTAGATATAAATATAGATAGACATACCTACACATATGCTTGCACTTATATACATATAGGAACATACATATAATGTGTTCATATATAATATATGCATGCAATGTTAGCAACATGTTTTTCTTCTGTGATATTTTTCATCTCTTCCCAGTCATGTCTCCAAAAGAGTTAAGCAAAAATCATTAATGAAATGGAAACATGACCTGACTCTGGTCAAAGTGTTGCCAAAATCAAAATTGCATTCTGATTATCTTCCTGTTTGCCAGCACCAATATCTTGTCAATGGTGAAGTGAGATTTAAACAGTCTTCAATTGTCTACACATTATCAGAGACTTGTAATGTTCAAGTTGAGCCTTTTTCTCAGGATACTTTCTTAGCCGCTTCTTCTCCTCCTCCTCCTCCTCCTCCTCCTCCNTGCCTTGTGTCATCCACTAGCCATGCAGAGCCAAAAAGTATAAGGCACCTGCTTTGTTCGGTACCCAAGATAACCTGATGAGCAGCGGGCACCACTCCTGCATAACAGCTGGTCTGAGCTGGCTCATGCTCAAAGGTACAGCTCCCTGCAGCTCGAACCCCACGGAGCTTCTTGCTTAAGACAAACACCTGGGATGCTGACATGAGGCCTCATGGGGCAGAACTGATTTTCCCCCAGAGCCCAGAAGAGCTGAACACCGTGAGGAATTACCAGCCACCCTTCTCCGAGGTCAGAGCATGATTCCAGGGCCAACAAATGCCTAGTGACTGCTGAGCTCAGACCAGCTCCTTCAGTGCTCAGGATTTTGGAAGATCGCTATATCATGCCCTGTATAACTTTTCTGTTTCCTCAGATCAGGTCAACTTACAGCCATATCTGCCAGGGACATGAAATGATAGAGCAAATTTGGGTTGGACTAGAAAAAGCAGGAACTTGTAGCTATAGTTCATCATGACCAGACCCAGTCCAAGTGCCACAGACTGTGTGGGGAACACCACCATTGCAAAGTGCTGATTGATGAAGGGATTTCCACAAGGTTTCAGGCAGCCTCAGAGCAGGGGATCTGGTAGGTGCCAAGAGCAGACCTGCTGTGGGCAGTGGGGTGCAGCCAAGCCCTGCACCCTCACTGAAGGCTGCATGACAAGTTGTAGAGCACCAGTTTTGGTTCACAGCATCTCCCTTCCTCACTTCAGTGTCAGCTTGTTTTTCTCTGCGCTAACTTGACTGGCTGGCAAGACTAAAAGATTGTGAAGGCCAGTGAAGCCCTGCTAATGTTTGTCCTGCTTTTGTCACAAATGCTGATTTAATGAATAGATCATAAAAGAGATTGCTCAGGCTTAGCCAAATGTTTTCAGAACCAAGTGATTCATGGAAATGCTAGTCATTCAATACAGAGCCAAAACCATCAGAAAAGTCCCTGTTGACAAGCTAATTAGGGAAGACAGTGGAAACATCTGGCCCCTGCAGGAAGACTGCAGCCAAAGGAATTCCTCCAGTGAAGTTTTAAGAGATGTAACAATACTGGAGGCATAAAGACAGTGGACAAGTTACTGCTAGTGCAGGGAGTCATACACTGAGCCGTTTGCTAAAGACTCAGAAACACTTGAATACCAGTCCTCAGGCTACAAAATCACAGAGATCTTGTCTTGGACAGCCCTGATTATAAACCCACTCTGGGCAAGAGCTGCTCTGATGTCTGTCTAGAACTTCCTAAAAGATGTGCCACAAGAACTACCACAAGAATTCACTGTCTCCAGAGGAGTGATCATAAAATCTTTGAATTGGAGTGGTATTGGAATAGACCTTAAAGATCATCTAGTCCCAGCTGCCCCCTCCCCTCCCCACAAAGGGCAGGGATGCTGCCCACTAGACCAGGTTGCACAAGGCCTTATCCAACCTGGCTTTGAAAACTGCCAGGGTTGGGGTATCCACAACTTCTCTGAGCAGACTGTTTCAGTGCTTCACCACCTCGCAGTAAAAAATTCCTTCCTAATAGCTAACCTGAATTTCCCCTCTTCCAATTTGTGCCCATTAATCCTTGTCCTATTACTGCAGTTCATGATGAAAAATTCCTCTCCGGTTTGTCGGTAGGTCCCCTTCAGATACTGGAAGGTTGCTGTGAGGTCTCCACACGACCTTCTCTTCTCCAGGATGAACAGCACCAACTTTCTCAGCCTGTCTTCTTAGGGGAGGTGGTCCAGTCCTCTTACCAACTTTGTGGCCCTCCTCTGGACTTGCTCCACCTCTCCCATGTCTTTCTTATGCTGGCAACACCAGAACTGTACCCAGTACTCCAGGTGGGGTCTCACAGAGCAGAGTAGAGGGGTAGAATCACCTCCTTCAACCTGCTGGCCATGCTGCTTTTGGTGCAGCCCAGGATCCATGGGCCTTCTGACACCGCCAGCTTATGTTGAGTTTTTCATCAACCATCACCCCCAACCCCTTCCCCGCAGGGCTGCTCTCATCATCCCACTTTTCTTTAAAACCCCTATTTTATCCCTCAGTAAGAAAGGCCACATGAGACAATGGGCCTCGAATGATTTGTGCTGGGACTAATTTTTTTTTCCATTATTATTTTAAGTATATCTGAGGTAATATGGGTTTTAGCCTGAGCAGATCTTATTTAATCAAACTTCTCAACAATGTCATTCATAATGATGACAGTCCAGTGGGAACTTGCAGCATCCTGAATTAAATCAAGTAGAATATAAATATAACCAAGATATTCTCAAAGTAAATACAACTAAGCAGTTTAAAAATGGCAGCTGGCTTTTGCTTTTTAATTGGGGTGACATTTTGCAAGGCCATTTCTGGGTGAGTTTCATATTCTTTCATTCTCTTCTGCTTTTCCTGTTTGTATAATGTTACCAAGGCATATATGAAATACATTTCAAAGTACAGATATCAGCTCATTTACAGCTAATTATAATAGGCAAGTGGTGCAGTAAATGGAACACCCGATTTTCTCCCCTCGTTTTTTTCCTTTTGGTTGAAGCTTTTGTGATGTTCTCCAGGTGACTCCCATGCATAATGTAACACTAGCAAAGCTGTTTGCATAATAAGCTATTTTCTACCACAGAAGCAGAAACATTTTATCACTACAGAGAAGGCTCGGATTATGAATACATTTTCATATAAGTTGATTTATGTGAAAATTACCAATAAATGCATTCTAGCCATAAGTAAAATGTTTGTTCCTACTTTAAGGAGTAGTATTATTTGAAACTTAGGGGGAGGGGGAATGCACATCCCACCAAGGGAAACTACTTTATTAGTATGACTCAAATGTCAGAGCTCGCAGTCACCTTCTGAGGTATGGAGCTCCCTGAGTTTCCTCCAGTGAAGTCAAATGAGAGTGGAAAATGCTCAGCACTAGATAGAAGTGCTCTGCCTCTCACTACACTGAACTCCCAGCTCTGTGGCATTTAATGCAGTATAAACACTAAAGACTGCACCTTCTGCAGCCTTCACAACAGCTGTTTGTTCCCCTCTTGTTTCAAAGGCAGCTACATTTTAATATTTTGAGGTTTCCTTATTAGTCTTTTTTTAAACATTTTTATTTAAATTAGAGCAACACTGTCATTTAGACCAGCTCTGGAGCCTCACCTCCCTGCTAGTGCCCTAGGAACAGGACTATGAAGCCTCGGTCCAGCCCAGCAAAAGCAGACCAGCAGCTCCATGTGCCCGAGTAGACCCTCACCACTCTCATACCCACACTGCAGCAAGTGGAGCAGTGGCGTTAAAAAAGCCTCCATGTGGCCCTACACCCCTTTCGAGATCAGCACAGGATCACTGCTCACGTGTTTGGTCACAGATGAAATCTGACCTAGATGCATATAAAGCACCAGTCTCAAAACTGACACCCTTGAGACTAAGCTGGTGCCCTTTGAAGGCAGAAAAATAGAGGGCTTTAGATGTGGCCATTTGCATTGGAGGGTATCCCAGAACCAATTAATTGCCATTGCAAGTGCATTTTTGATGGGCTAGGGTAAAGAGGCATTCCTCGGGAAGTGCTGGACTTGCTCCTACTCAGTGAGGAAGTTATTCCTGCAAAGTACAGTCTGTGGGCAAACCCTGGTCCTCCTGAGCCTGTGGGGACCTCAGCAGAGCTGTCTGGCACAGCAAGGCTATGTCCCAGCAGAGCAGATCAAGCCTCTACCTTTGAAATAATGAATAAACGTACACCTCAATTTTTCAAAGTAATACAGTGCTCAGATCTCCTGCTACTGTAAATCAAGGTGGTTTTATTGACACCAGAGGAGTTCTGCTGGGTTACATGAGCTGAATGCCTGATCCAATGCTGGTGATCAAGATTATTTCTGCTTAATAGATAACTCACAGAAGAAAACTTTTCATACAATATGTCAATTGTTTTCAACCCTACAAAATTAAAAGGCTAACGCTCTAGTTGGAGGGGGATTGACTACTGCAAATGAAGAACATATAACATTTTTTGCCTGAAACATTACTCTGTAGTTGTAAACATTGCTTAATGTCATAATTTCCCTGTAGATTTTGTAAACTTCTGCAAAACCATTCTTTGTAGAAATCCATTGATTTTGCCTGCCTTTTACCAAATAGGTATGAATTTTCTTCCAAATGCATACTTATTTTTCTAAATGCCTTCCAGTTTTACTAATTAACTTCTCTCCCTTTCCCCTGCAGATTTGCCTGTGAGGAAAAGCACTGTTCAGCAAACAGCCTTGAGCACTACATGCCATTCCTCAGTTCAGCAGCTGAGAAAACGCTGTGACTCTTTAGCAGGTGTCACTGAACCTCAGCGGGAAACTGGGCCCTCCACAGCGGACTCAGCAGTGCTCAGGCCCACACTGCTTGTGGTCCAGCCCTTGTTGATGGCAGGATACACAGTGCACTCTCTTTGTGCAAGATCTGACAATGCTTCTGCCCTGAGTTGCCTCCAGGCAAAATCCTGCAATATTCGTTCCCACACTCTGCTGCTGAGAAGTGTCGGTACCTACCTCTGCTTCTCATTTACATTTGCTATTAGGGTCACCTTATAGAGCCCAGCTCACTTCATTTCTCACCAGAGAGAAGGATGCTTTGTATAAAAAGGTAAGTTAAACCCTTCTCCTAAAAGGGGTATTCCCTGGACACACCCTGAGTTCCTATATGACCCAGGCAGCACTCCTGTGCCCTGAAGTCTGCTGCTTAGGTGTCCAGCTCCACACCATTCGCCCAGAAACACAAGTCAGCCAGCTCCTGCTACTTGTGACCTGTGTTGTGTTTTCTGCCCCTCTCAGGTGAGCATTGCAAGCTACACATTTTGGCTCAGGATCCCTTTTTATGGGTACCACAAATCCTTTCAAGCCACTCCTGCATGATGCCCTCTTCATGCTGTGACTGTCTCGTAGCTTGCTTGGTAGCCCTCCCCACACACTAAGGAGACTGGCTAATAGCTGTAAAGATGCCTGAGCAAAGTTTCTTTCTCTATGAGATCCCTGTCTGTTCTCTGTGCTCTGACACTCGCTGCTGGCACTGGTACTGTGGCAGCCTCACTGGCCCCAGTTGTGGGTCACTGAGCCAAAATCTCTGACATGATGAAGGAGAGGCCCAGATTATCCTACTGCAGACATGCCAGGCTCTCCTAAGCAGAAGGTAGCACAAAGAAGTCCTGGATAAATTCCCTCACTTATCACTGAATCTTGGGCTCCCAGCACGAGGAGTCTGGTTTAGCTTCCCTTGTCCTGCTCCTGTGCATAACAAAACTGATGCTAATTCACAAAGTAGCAATGACCCCTACATTTACATATTTTCAATTTAAAAATATTTTAAACTATATCTATTTTACTATCTTAAATACATTTGTTTCTCTTGAAATAGTAACTAGTGTAACTGCTAGAGCATGGATTCAAGAAATTAAAATAATTCATATTCAGATGAGGTGGTGTGGAGACTAAAGGTGGAAAGCAAGTTACAGAATAGGGGTATTAGATCATGCATTCTTAGTTACACATTTACTATATCTATAACAGCTCACTTTTCTATTTTAAACCCTACTAAGTGGAGACTATTTAAATGTACTGCTGTAGTAATAAAGAAAAGGTCAACTCAATGTCTGTCTTGGCCATTAATCAATCTTCCCCATACTTTCTAATTATCTTGATTGCCTGATTGAATGAAGCATGGGACACTGATCATCTATATGTTCCTTGGTTATATCTTCTCTTGGCACCTGGTTTTTTTTTTTGAGACAAGAGAGGATTTTTTCATGTAGTGACTATTTTTCAAAAAAGATCACCAACTTCTTGCTCTGATAACCATCTCCTTTGCTGCCTTATCTCCTACCATTTTCTGTAGTAGTTTTGCGGGCTGTTCCCTATAAAATGCTGAAGTGTCTTTAATCATCTCAGGCAGCAATTTTGTGTTGGTTTTTTCCCCTCCTTTTCAGCAATCTGGTATTCCCAGCATTACTCTCTCTCTCTCCCTCTCTCTCTCTCTCTCTTTCTCTCTCCCTCTCTCTCTTTCTCTCTCCCTCTCTCTCTCTCTCTCTCTCTGTGTCTCTCCCCCCTCTCTGATTATGAATTGCAGCTTTTTGTTTTTAGAGAGAGCTTAATGCAATGCAATAACACACAAACACAGGAACGAATTATAGACATGAAAAGATCAGATTTTTTTATAGTGATAATTCTCTTTTACTCCTGGGTGTCACATATCCATGAGGGACCCCAGAACTTCACCAAGAGCAGCCAGATAGCTTGTTACCAGGACACTCGGGACCACACAGCACATCTCCATCCCCAGGTGACAGGGAGAGGCTTGTGGAAAGAGTGTGGCAGGGGACAGGCAGCAGGTCACATGCAGCCTGCACAGATCTAGCCCAGGGACTGAAAATACATGTGACAGATGGCATCCAGAAAGGGGCAATTGTGCTGCTCCCGTATGAGCTCTGGGAGATTGTTTGGTCTCAGTTCAGCAGTACAGAGTGACAGGAGACCTGCAAGGATGTAAGCCTCATCTTAATTTTTCTGCACTGAATTCATTGGGAGTTTGAGATGTTTGAAGAATGCAAAAGGGGATCCTTTGGAAGCATTTCTCACCCCCTTTGATAATCTCTGCAGCTTGACTGAATGAGTCATGCAACCCAGCTCCTTCAGATATCCATTAGTGCCAGGCAAACAAAGTGTATTCAACACATCACTGCCTTATTGTGAGGTTTGTTTTTTTCCTGTTCGTAAATAGTTTGAGAACAAATTTATTCAACGTTTGAAATCTTTGGCCAGTAATTAATGCAACTTACACAGAGCCTACGATTTTCTCAAGTAGTTTATGGTGAGCACTGTCCTCCTTCAAAGCTGCATCAGCAGGCAGGCAGCCTCCACAGCCTTTCAGTGACAGGCACCAGCAACCTCTCCAAACCTCTGCACACCTCGGGCCTTGCTAGAACCAGTGTGCACTGGTGGTTTGATGCTTAGGTGCTCCAGCCACATCCCAAAAGCCTGGATCAGGCTGAACTTCTGCAGCATGATATAAAAAGGGAACTGGAATATTGCTGGGCAAGTGTTCTCCTATTTCTCCTGGTGAGAATGCTGTTACCGAGAGACAACTCCAACTCTTAACATCCCCGTTCTTGACACACTGACACCCCCAAAATCAGGGTAATTTCCACAGCAGCTCTGGGGCAGTGGGCTGAAGCTGGGGGAACCTAAGCCACTGCATTCCCCAGTGCTGCACCAGGATCCCCAAACCTGGGCTGAGCCAGCTGGCACCCTTTCAAAGCAGCTATCCTTTTGGGTCCTGAAAGAGGTAGCCTGAGATTGCAGGAGTGTGACACTCATTTCTCCTATGCTTGTCTGTACTTTAACAGCAGAAAGGACCCAAAATGATGTCTGAGTAGCTCCTGCTGCCCAGCATGTCCTAAGTTTTGGTGCTTCCCCACTCTGCACATTAACCATGCAGCACATGTACATAGATCTCTGACCCGAAGATCTAGAGAGCCTGGCAATAAGATTTTCTTTCTTTTCTTCTTTTTGTTTTTTTTTTTTTTTTTTTGAGCTTTTTGTTGGAGCCAGCTGCTGATTTTATACATTGCAGAGCCACATTGGCAGTACTTGCAGTACCTTGGTAGATGCCACCCCTGGCAAATGGAGCACCCTACTAGAAATAAACGGTACAGCCAGGTGACCATGGGTTAAGGGAGATTACTGTTATCTGACTCTGTCTTATTTCCTAGGCTCCCAAAGACAACCCAGCAGTGATAAATGAAACAGTACCCCTAACGGAGAATTACTAGCTGCAAAATTACAAACTTTAGATTCAGTAATAGTACATTCAGGCAATATTTACATAACAAATAAGAAAAACCTCTGACAGAAGAATCTTTCATGTACTTGTCTGGTTTTATCACTCAGCTCACAGTTTTATCTTGCATTTAATCATATTGCCCTTCATGTGCCATCCAGTAGCCGAAGTACTAAAATATCCTTAATCTCTCTGTATCTCATTACAATGTGAGACTATGGTTTTGCAAAACTTTCTGTTAAGTATGATATATCTCATCTGCACAAAGTATATTTCATCTGCTCAAAATTCATACAGTACATGGAATAACACTAAAAATTCTAGGACCATCTTAAAAGCAGAAGAACTAGATAAAATGATGCAGAAAATACAGAGTGATGGGTAGGTAAAGTGTTATTAATAGATCATCAAGACAAATGTAAAATATCAAATGCAATTTCATTTAATAAAGAACACAGAGAAATACATATCAGTAGGTCTGATGGCATAAGACTTGTTCTGAAGGTTGTATCCTTCCATCCTCAGAGGAGGGCATATATAAACTGATATCTGTTTAGGGCAAGTACAATTGAAGAGAAATCTCTTTGTTTTGCTTTTAATATCTAAATCTGTAGCCAGTATGACATAACATATTTTCAGGCCAGTAGAACACGATACAATAAGTCAACAATGTTTATAAAACTTGTTATTTGCTCGATTAAATCTTTATCAGGTGTAGATCATAGATATTCAGCACCTCATAGCACTGGGTTCTTAATTGCATGTGATTGTTGTCACACCTTGGTGTTAAAATTACTGGTCATCTGCCTGCACTTACAAGTGGAAATCCCTTTAGAGAAAAGTAAGCGTGAATAACATTGTTGTTGTTGATGTTGTTATTGTTGTTACTATTATTATTATTATTATTATTGTTGTTGTTGCTATTATTTTAGCCTCATCTTGATGGGGTTTTACACTTTGAAGAGTATCAAGTGGAATTGTGGAAGTCTGGAAGTCTCTAGAATGACTGAATTTGGGATGTTGTATTATACTGCAAATCGCTGGCAATTTATTAGTTACACATTCCATTTAACGACACCAGTTTCTGTGTATTTTAAGATCTCTGCTTTTAAGTCTCCCTAAGACCCCTGTTGTTTCAATTACTTATCACTGTGGCCCGAGGTATCATTACTGTGCTGAGGATAATAAACAACTCCTCCTATTTCTGCTGCCGGAGCTGTGACTAACTTAGCATGATCAAGAAGCAGCACAGGATGGAGAAGTAAGTGCCATATGGTAGGTGGTTGATCCTAAATCATATTCTGCTGTGCCAGCTTTATTACATGGTCTGGGGCAAACCTCTAAACCTTACTTTTTGGGAGAGCTGAGCACTATGTGAGCCCACACCATATATTGACTACGCAAGATCAGATAGTTGTTTTGAAATCATATATCCTCTGCTGTTTCTCTGCTGTAATAGGGTTGAGGTCTGTTGTTAGGGATAACAGGAGTGTATTTAATACAGTGAATTCAGAAATGCAGCATCGAAGGAGTAAGCATCAGAGCCATTCCATTTGCATTACAGCATGGAGCTGGATGTCAGTGCATGTTCTGACAGGGATAGCTTTAGCACTTAGTGTCTGAGATGTTTGTCTTCTCACATGAAGTCACAATGCTTTATTGAGTATTGGTTTTGACAACTATCCCACAACCCTAATGTTCCCTTTAAAGTTTGGATACAGTTTCACCTGGTTCTTCCTGTGAACGTCTTATTAATGTTCTCTCCATAGCATATTTGTATATTCTCTTACCCGGTACCAACATTTGACCAATTTAAAACAGAATTTAGGTCATGTAACCTCTGCTAATTTGTTATAACCAGGTTCATTCTGTTGACTAAAAAATTCTTGGTTTACAAGAACTTTGTCAGCCCTGAAGAATGTTGTAGTTCAGAGTTATCTGTGTCTGTGCATCATCTAACTTAAGTCAGCTTTAAGGGCAAAGAATTATGTCATCTTTTATTTGCTTACAATGCCTCAGAAATTATATATTAAAAGCTTTTTGCTTTGTGGATGAGTAGAAAAAACACTCTCTAAACTCAAAGTTCATACAGAATCCTGCTGTTACCATTCTTGCAATCATGTCTTTCAGCTAATTTATCCCCATTAAGGGTCTAAGCAGTTAGGGAAAAACTGCTTTGCAAACATTTAATGGATTCTATCGGTCTGCAAAAATGAATCCAGAGTTCCTGCCTCTTTAAATATCTTTTTTTTCCCCACTGATATTCAAAAGAAGCAGTCTCTGGTTGCTTTCTTCTGCAGGTGGGAGACTGTGAGGTCTCAGGCATTTGAACACGGCTTCTTTTTCAGCGGTTTTGTGGACAGACTAACTTGCCGACTTGCTGACCTAAAAGTGGATTTACCATCCAAAAAAACCCCAACACTTCAATAAGAAGGTTCAAAACACATCTCCAGTGCTCTTCGATCTGTGTCCAAACATGGCCAAGGTTTGACCATACTGCCTGTACATCATCTTCCACCAACAACTCTAAAAAAAAACCATCTTGCCCCATCATACTTCTGGCTCAGATGTGTAGACTTTTCAGAGTGCTGGGAAGTCACACAGCTGTGAAAGATTCCATCTGCAGCTGCCTTTAAACTTTTTCCACCCATGGATTTGCCATCACAGCAATTATTCTAGCCCAAATGTCTTTCTGCTGTATTCCTGTGGTACTGTCATCTGCCAGGCAGGTGCAAAATCCTGCACATGGCAAGGCACAAGTGTAATGGAACAGGGTAGGGGACAGGCACTGGAGGCAAATCCTGGAAAACAGAGCTGCTTCCAACTATGGCAGCCCTTCAGGACAGCTGTCCTCCACGAATCTGGCCCTGGATGGAATATCAGCCAGCAGAGATGAGTTTTTAATATCTCCAGGATTCTTCTGGAAGCAAATTCTCTTTAGAAGATGGGAAGAGTCCACAGAGAACTCATACAGGTCCCCATGGATGGACTGTGAGCAGAACAAGGCTGCTATGCCCTCCAGAGACAGTAGCTGGTAGCTGGGTCTCTTGCAGAGATAAAAAGATTGATGGCTTCTTATCTATCCATTAGTGAAATGGTCGGTCCCCAGTTTGGATGAAAAAAAGAGAAATATTTTTGAAAATTAAACAGAGAGACAAGGGTTGTTTACAATCTCTGCATTAAAGATGAGCAATGGGATGAAGTTACCTTCCCCAGTGCGGAGGGTGTTGTGCAGTGATTTGTTCCAGTGCAAAGTGTTTATACCGTGCTTGTATTTTATACCCCCATGCATAAATGGCAAAACAACCCCCTCCCCGAATTAGTAATGACCTTCTTTCAGCATACAGGTAAGTAACGGGACAGCTGTATATGGTCAGCACTTTGGTTTACGTCCTCACAACAAAATTGTAATTCCTCTCACATTTATTTTTCCCCTCCCTGCTTGAAAATCCTATTGTATGAGTCACTGTAGCATGGCAGATGTAAACATCAAGCTTGGTGATTCCCACATACAGAAAGCTCCTCCCTCAATAAAAACTGAACAGCTTTTTTTATTTTGCCTCACCCAGATATAATCTTGAGGTGTTACATATAGAGCTGCATCATTGAAAGTTACAGACATTTTACAAAATATAAAATGAAGAATTCAGGTCTTTTAAAGTGAAAATTGGCACTGTTTTTCTGTTGCTTTATCTGCAAAGGCATGAAGAACCTTAGATTTCAGAGGGTGTAAAAATCATCACTCATATATTATATGAAGTATCATTTGTTTCCTAAAAATAACATTTGTATATGTTAAATCTTCTAATTGTAGATTGTTTGGTGTTGATTATACATAATACCTTGCTATCTGTCAAGATTTCCTCAAAATCTAATTCCCAGAACTAATATTTCACGATCTTCAATTATGTAAAATTCTGACTTCTAGACCCAACCAAGAGTGAAATACAGACCTTAAACCTCCAGTGGAGCAACACTGTCATTTCAGGCCTGTCAGGGAGCAAAGGAAGGGCTGTTCTGCACTTTGGGAAAAGAAAGGACCATTTATTTCGAAACCTGGTGAGTTTTTAGCAACAATTGTTTAAAGAACCTCATTAGCATAAGAAAAAAGCTCTTGGTAGAAATGAATTAACAGTCACAGTGCAGGTGAAGGAGGCAGATAATATATGCAAGGTAAATGGAATTGATTGTGAATATGGTCGATCACATGGCTGTCATCTCCACCTGCTTTTTGTCTGACATACACTCCCACATCATAGGAAAACAGCCCTGCTTCAGTTTCATGCTGCATGTGGGAACACAGCCTGTACCTGGAGAGTGTGCCAACTCCTGTGTCCCTTTGGGCATCTCTGCTCCAGAGCTCCCAGGGTTGCTCACCATCACTGGCTGGCTGCCCACCAAGGGCACTCCACCCCGGCCAGCAGTGGATTGTAACAATCTCACAAACAGCGCCTGTCACTAGGGTCAGGGAGAGAAGGCACTGAGGTACAGACATATATGCCTCAAACAGCTGAGAAACATTGAGGAGGATTCAGCTGTCCTCCACTCCATGCTTAAAACACCCAGTTCTACAGATCTGAGGCGAGATCCTGCTTGAGTGCAGAGCAGTGAACGGGAACGGAGTCTTACAGGGACGGTCCTGCAAAATTTTTAGGCTGGGTTATTGATGTGCACAGAAGCATCTCCGGTAAGCAGCAGTTCTGAGGATAGGAGAAACAGACCAAGGAGTCACACTCACCTCTCCTTTCCTTGTGGCAAGGATCCCAAATGTTGGGTATTGCTGTCATCGTCATCATCATTAATTTTTATGGAAACACTGGTAACTGCAATGCTTTGGAAGCGTGGTTAGCAGTGGTTGTTTGGAGAAAGAACAGAAGAAAAATTAAATGAGCCCTTCACAGGTAGATCCTCCCAGCTCCTGGTCACCAACAATTTGGTGACTCCTTGGCATGGACAGTGTACTTGTAGCTCACATGTAATAGTCAGCCACAGCCCTATGGTCTATACATTCATCTGATGTCTTTTGGATGCGTTATAGTTTGGATCTCCTCAGAGTCCACGGTGCTGAGTCCACACGTGTGGCATGTAAAATAAGTGTGTTTTAAACTTGCTACCTGAATGAATGGTCCCCAGCTTTTACAGTTGAAGGAGTACTGAGTCATCATTCTTCATTCACCTTTCCTGCACCACTCATTCTTTTGTAACCCCTTGTTATAACCCTTTTCAGGTATCCCTTCTTCAGAATGACAAGTCCATATTTATTTGAAGTCTTTTTACATGAAGGTGAAGCTGAAGCCTCCCTAAAGCACCTCACACTTTGCAAAATGAAAAAAATGTAGATATTATACTGTATAATCTGAGAAATAATATTTGATCATGTAATTAAACTGTATCATAAGCAAATGCACTAGGGAACAGAGGTAATGTTGCATGTACAACCTTAATTTTATTTCCTGACTTTTAAATGCCGAACTAGGCAACTTTAACATTTTCTTAATGCAATTTTTGTATGGAATATTATATAGGCTATTACATATGCATGCATCTTGAAATATGGAATACATTAGGCTGTGGCACACAGATTGTGGCACACACCTCTGAGTACGAGATGTCGGCACTAGTTTTGACTGGCACCAGCTCAAAGTTACACAGGTCATTTCAGAGTGGTGATCTCAATGTTTTGAGTGTCACTGCCCTCTTGTTTATTTGGTATATTCTGTAAGTCTTACACAGGAGTGTTACAGAGAATTAGCTTGAGAAATCTTTTTTTAAAATGGATTGATGATACTTTTTACAACCTCCTTTTTACAAAGCTAGCCTTATTTGAATATTTAGGCTTCAGCAACATAAGAGAAAATGTATGTCCTCAGAAGCTTTAAAAATTATGAAAATGTAAAAGAATACTATAAAAACATAAAATAATTTTCCAAACATAATGACACCATGGCTTTACTTCCTGATCTCTGCCGACCTCCCTGGGTATGAAGACAGTACAATCGAAAGCTAAGAATTTCCCCTTTCAAGTGGTAAGTGTAAGAAGTCCTTTTCTAGCTACAAAGGGCTATAAGATAACTGACTTCAAGGCTGACTTGTAAAGGATTAGGCACTGTCCTTTCTCCATCTTGTTCCACACTCTAATGTCAGGGTACCTCTGAAGCTTTATGGCAATTTCAGAGGTTAGAAGAAATCCTTTGCAAAGACAGAGTACTGAAAAAACTGCAGGGTAGACACTTGGATAAACCAGAATATAGGAATGATTGATGTAGCTCATCTAAATAATTCAATATTCAGTCATCAAATGAAAAATAAAATACACCATACATGTATTGTCATGAATTTGTGACACAAAAGTGTACTGTTGGACATAGTGTTTTATTTCCCTGGTCAAAGACACCTAATACGTGTCAGGATTGCCAAAGTTTAATATCATATGACAAGAGCAAAATATCTACTGTCTTCGGAGGTTACTCTTGAAGAATGTCACCATGGACTGGATGGAATGTACCACTAATAAATCACAGCAATGTTCTTCCAATAGACTAAGTGCTTTTTGAAAAGGGCAAAAAAAATCAAATAACATATTCAGCTAACAGGATTTGATCAGCCGATCATCTAGTGAATATTAAAAGAGCTGATCTGATGAATAAATTATTCAGTGGAAGCAGGCAAAATTAACAAATTATGTATTTGCTGAACAACAGCTAAACCATTCAGCACATATATAATTAAATATTTATTCATACATATTTATAAATAGTTCTTGCATTTTTTTTTTCATCCAGGTGAATAAAAACTCTCAACTCTTTTTTCTTTCTTCTGAGGGAAATGGAAAGAGCCTGTCTTCAGAAAGCTTGATCTCAGGTCAGCATCTCATTGAAGCCAGCTTCATTTGCATTTTTAATCTATGTAAGCGAACAGGTGAAATCTTAAATGTGTAAGTGTCAGGTTTTAATATTTAGTTTTCCAGTTTTCTGGGTGCAAATGTGTCTGTCTGCAAGTCTGCAATTGTAAAGAAAGAAAGGCTATGTCTGTGCTCATGCTTTGGTTAGATGTACCGGGGCAATGGATTCTCTTTTGAACCTGGACAGCTGTCTTTTTTTGACACCTGGGTTTTCCAGGAGCCACAGTATCTTGCTTTCATACATATATATAGTTAGAAAACAACAATTTCTTTGGAAATCATGGTCTACTCCATCATTAACAGAGCTGAGCAGAGAGGATTTTTTCCCAGCAAAAGAAAATTACAACAACCATAATATTAAAAAATAAAAGTGGTTGAAGAAGTACGGAGACAAAAAAAAAAAAAAAAACCCACAAGCCTTTTTTCTTAACAAGCTAAATTCTACATATGTGAAATGGTTGTTTGTGGAGGGACAGCAAGAAATGCAGTCTTCCTTGCTTCCTTGAAGAGCCACTCTTCTAACAGCTGGGAAGATTTTCATAAATTTTTAAATGTTAGTCCAGATTAAAATAATGTAAGTTGTCTAAATTCTGATCTTGTTTATTCTACCTAAGGATGGAAGAACCAGCATCAAACCCAGTAGATACTTCCAAGGAGAGTGGCTGATTTTATAAGACTTCCTCAATTTTAAATTAGGATTCAGAGATAGAGCATTAACTAAGGTTAACTCTCACCTCTCTGTTGATATCAATGGGCAAGTTCTTCTGTTGTGGGTCACAAACTCACTGTCACATAGTAAAGAAACAAGAATATAATAATGAGGATGCTCAGGATATAAAGAGATTCTCATGATAGAGTAATCACAAAAGTAAAGCTGATGGATGCTCAGGGTATTCTCATATTATTATCTGAGACAACCACAGACATCTCATCAATTTCTTTCCCAGATCCTTTGCATTTAAACAAATAAAAGCATACATTTTTATAGAAGGTTACTTATTTGAAGTACTGTTCTGAGATCACCTCTGGATGTCTTTTGGTAGCAACTCATCTGTGTGTGGAGAGCCAGAGGTGGGTGATGCATCAGGTGAATTCCAGACTCTGCAAATACAGCATCTGTGCATTTACCATTGAGCAAACCTGGTTTCACCTATTTTTTTTTTCCCTAAGCAAATGCAGCTTGTGGTGGACACATTCCCAGGCACAAAGACTTGCAGAGTGGTGGAATTCCTTCTCACTTGAAACTTCACCAGTCTCCTGGCCCTATTTCCACAAAGTTTTTCCTTTATGTGCTGTTGCCTTTTTTCCCCCCATTTCTATTAAGGTGGCATTCAATTCAGTTTATGTTTAAAAGATTTTGGAACCACTCACAACTGAGCCATTTTGCAGGGCACCAGTCAGTGTGCAACTGAGGCCTCAGGAAACTCCAGGTTTTGCCCATCACTTTCCTCTATTCTGGACTGCAAGAAATTATTCTGCCCCCAGGTTTTTAGGAAGTCCCACAGGATTGCTAGTGCTACTTCTACATGATTACTAATGCAGAGGAAGCCCTTCATTTCAGTTCCATGAAGTGGTTGAACTCTGCATTCTTAAATGAAACTGTTGTCATTATTTCATGCAAGTTTTAGGGGCTGCCTGAGAGCGGGATAGTGATGAAGGGAAATGCAGGGAAGAATTTGCACCCTTCGGCTCCTAGGCTCTCTTTAAAGCTGGGAAAGACATCTAATATGAGCTGAAGCTTTACTTCAGCAAAGAATCATATGTCATTCCCATGCCTCCAACACTGTTGGTATCTTCAGGCATCTTTCAGGCCTGTGTTTTTCATCAGATTAAGCTGAGTTGACTCTCTGCTCGGTAAACATCACAAGGCTGATTGTGTGTTTCCTGTTGTGCTTAAACCACAGTCAGGTTCCCCATCTAGATGAGTTTAAGGAAGATTCTGCATCCAGATGTTTTCCTCTGTCCATCCCATCTGTGTTTTCATTGTAACTGATGTGCACAGCTTGCTTGACAAAATTTGACCGTATTTTTGAACAGCGGCCAAGCTGTGTGAGTGCTGGGCCCAAATGTAACACTTCAGTGCAAAATATCAGGGAAGTCTCTACTTGGGGAAATCAGCGTTTTCTACTCCAACTGAGTTCTAGCTCAGTGTGACTTCTGACCTGCAAGGACCACCTTTTTGCAAGCCTGGACAACATGAAGGGCAGGAGCCAGCAGGACCAGTGAGAGTTGCTCAGGTTTAGTCAAGAAGCTGGGTCCCAGCCTGTGGAACACCAGCTCTGCCTTTAGGTGCACAGCCAGCAGACCTCTCAAGATGCTGGTCTCAAAGTGCCAACTGCTGCAAAATGAGGACTAGGTGTTGCAAAGAGCAGCTATGCATTATAGAGCAACTCTACATTATAGACGTGACGGCCAAGACCAGGAGAGAGCACCATGCTTGGGCAAGGGCTAGGGCAAGAGCTAATGCTCAAGAGAGGTGAAGCTATTCTGAAACACCCCGACACAGATAGTGAAGATGTTTTAAGGCAGGTGGAAGTTTGGACTATGTTATGTCATTTGTTTTATCCATGATGTATTTCTAAAAAATTCACAGCAACAAGTATCCTATACTGTTTCTCCCTGCTTGAAACTCCTTTATGTAAGCTATCTTTAATTAAAACAAGCTTTTCCATGTGTCCACAATTGATTCCTTAAAATATTAATAATTTTCCCTACATTGGGTATCAGAGCCATTTCTTTTTCCTGTGTATCCTTTAACTATATTTAAATAATTCATTTATCCATTTTCCAGCCCTCGGGGTTTCTTTTACAGCATGTGATCCCATTTAAAACAGAGGATATTCTCTCCTCCTAAAGTTATAGGACATTTTCTTTCTTTCCAGTGTTTACTCAGCATAACAAACCAGTTAGCAACCACTTTATTAAGACACAAATGTAGCATGGAAATATGTGTCTGCCTGTGTATAAATGCCCTTTCCACTGCTCATCAATCTTGCACTAATTAGAAAGACAAAAATATTTTAAAACCAATTAATGTCACTGAGAAACATTCCAGTAATTCTCAAAATACAATGTAACCATGATAGATACATTTCAATTCTTTCAAAGCATTTTTGCAGGGCACTGAGTAAGCATAAGGGAAAAGAAGGGGCTAAAAGCTGCACTGCTTGGCTGATGCATCTCTGACATAGGATGTGGATTAAGGTTTAAGTGAGACCAACAGTTCCCATTCTCCCTCAAAAAGCTCCTGAGTCACCTGATTAAAGTGCAACCTTGACAAATATGCACAACGTTGTCTCTCACAGTTGGAATCACCAAAGAGGCTAAAAACAGCACCGTGCACTGCATAATCTCTAACCTCAGGGGACAACAAAAACAGAGAATTGCTGTGTCAATCTCATTTCCTTGTTAGGCTCATTATCATAAATGCAGGCCTTTGGTTTTGAATACCACACTTCAATAACATTTACCTATCAACAGCTGCTGAAATATTGAATTCCACAGTCATCTTTTCCTTTTGATGCTTTCCCTTTTGTTTCTTTATCCATAAACATGAGCAACTGAGCTAAGCTTAAATTAACTAGCCAGGGTTAAATGTTTAGGGCAGCAAATTATGGCTAGCCTGCTTGCAGAGTGGCTTAGATTACAGAGGATAGTTGCCAATCTCAGCTCTCATCATGCACTCCAAATGTGCAGAGCAATATTGGCAGTTCATGGCCAAATCCTCCATGCTTTAGTTATCACAGGAGCACTGCTCCCATGAATAAGTGGAGCAAGATTTAGCCCCTGCTCGGAAGATAGAGATGAATCACACTTTTATTCTTTGAGTACCTCACAGTACCTTCAACACAGGCATGTTCAGTGATTGATAGCCTGTGTCTAGATTGGGTATTTTTCTATATACTGACAAATATTCTCTTTGCAATGATTTCTAGGAGCAGAGGAGTATAGACTGCAGCAATGTTGGGTTTCTTATTTTTCATTGTGCCCGTTGTCTTTGTTTTGATTAGGTTTTTTTCCAAGGGTCAGTTACTTCCCATCATTTTTCCACTTAGAATGCTCTGCAATAATCCTGTTACAGATCTCCAGCCCTTAGTGTCAGTGAAACACTGAAAACTTGCATTAGTAAACAGGTAGGGAAAGACACAACCTTCTCTTCAGGGTCAAATCCCAAGTCCTGGCAAAGTCTAAGGGAAATGAAGGTGTTTGTCTTCCTGAAAATGAGCTGCTGGTATCAGCTAAGGCTTCTGATTTTTTTTAGTTGATCAAGGTAAAGGCTATGTGTTAACTGTTTTCATCCAGTGTGTAACCAAACTGGAGCTGTAATTCAGAGTTAAATGTTTGGTTAATAATAATTTCATTACCACATGCTGAGACCACAGGGGAGCTGTAGGCTGTGCCATGCGGAGCAGCCGTGGAAAAGGGCAGCCTAAAACCGCTCACAGCGACATCTCCCAGTACTTCAAGACCATTTGCCAGTCTAGGGCCACTCTCCTCAATTCCAGAGGCACGTAGTCCTCCTGCAAGAGTGACTGCATACCTGTACAGAGCTCAGGAGCAAAATGGTGTTTCCTTAAAAAAGGGCATTCCACAAAGGAAAAGGTGGGACCATCAGGATTAAACACTTTTACATCACAGGACTGACCTGCAGGAGCCCATAAGATTAGTCACAAAACACAATCTTTTGATCACAACACCAGACTCCCTCATCTGAAACTCAGGGGAAATCATAAAAGGAAAGGTAGGGAGACATCAACACATTTTTTAGGTTTACATACCCAAAAGAATCACTGAAAGCAAAGTAGAGGAAAAGCCCAGCTTTCCCAAAAACAACTGAAATGATATTTTGCTGGTGATGGGCACTGGCGAAAACCTCAGCAGAAAGAAATTCAGTGCACATTCAGTTTTCCTCACAGATGAGGTCCCCGCCTCCTTTCAGTGGCTTTGAGCCCCATTAACTCCAAACCTGCTTCTCTCTTCCTGTCCATGGAGAGCCAGCATCTGCCCAATGACCTGCCTGGATCCCTGGAGCCTCTGCCTGGAAGACGTGACCTGTCACCCCTGGTTTTCTCCATCGGTACAGGACTCGTGTTAGGCAAGGGTTGTTTCCTCCATGAGGAGCTGAGGGGTAGGCATCTACACCAAGGAGTAGTGAGCTCTATGAATATAGTTGACACCTGAAAAAGTAATTTTGGGTTGTTTATTTGAATCTATTAAGAGTCTAATACTAACTTTATACAATTTTAGTACTGACCTCCAATAGCTGCTGTGGCAGAGGCCAGTCAGATGAGACAAGGCAGAGGACATATTTAATTTCTGAGTGGGAACAGTTTCTCTCACACATATTTCCAGTCTTTCTGGTGCATTACAGTACGACTTTTTTTTTTTTAACACAAGTGATCAGACTTGGTCAGGAAACAAAGCGACTTATGATTGATTTTGCTTAGGTAAAACAGCGATTTCTATTACACTAGCCTTTACTTAGATGCTTTCGGCTGCTACAAGGAATCGATTTGTTCTACTTGTCAAAAAAATCAAAACCAAAACCAGGTCCTGGTACACCCTGCATGAAAAGAATGCCTGGCTTGTAAAACTTAGCTCCACTTTTCTGCAGTAGATGGGTTGAAGACTGCAGGAGTTAATTATCATCAGTAGAGAAGGGTTGCTTTTCATTTCCAGCAAGCCCAACTCTGACTAAATAAAATAAGCTGAAATGGGAGAGCGATGACCGCAATAAGTGGCCCAAACTCCACGTGATGACAGAGGAATGATTTCCCACTGCCACTACTTAAATACAACTAAGGTGTTCTGCAATTTTACTTCCACAGGCCAGAAGGTTTATTGTAATCCTGATAAATTATAGCAACAGAAGCAGGCGAGAAGTGGGACAGAAGAAGGGAAATGTTAATGCAAAATATAAAATTGCCTCGCAGAAAAGAATGGGGAGAGCAAGCGAGCAGTTTGTTATCGTTTATTTTTCTTCAACATATCATTCGGTTTCAGCTGTCTCCCATCTCACCCAGATCTCCACCATTTCTCAGAAACGTCTCACGATGGCATCTCATTCTCCTCCTGTCTTTCACCATCGTTTCATTATTTCTTAACTGTCCCTGAAAGAGCCCGGGCAGGCGACGGGAGGAACGTGAGCGGGGGAAGCGGGACCAGCTTGCGCCCCACGCGTCCGCCCCATTTAAGCAGTTCGGAAAAAGCGGACGGGGGGCGTTGCAAATAATGTTAAATGTGATTAATCTCCCAGATTCCTGGAAATCTGACATGCATGACTTACAGCGAAACCTCTTTTATTTCGCCATGAAATGCTTTTGCATAATGAGAAAGAAAATGTCCTCTGTGCCCTAATCAACTCTGACAGGTCCTGGACTCCCAAATACTTTTATTTATGGCATTATTTATTTCACCCCTAATAACCGGGGAGGCGGGCCCGCGGCTCGCTCCGTGCGGGGAGAGGAAGGGAGGGAGCGAGGGAGGGAGGGATGGCCGGCGGGCGGCGGGGCTCCGCGCCCGGCCGAGGGGACACAAAGTTTTTGCGGCGGCCGTCGCTCGGCGGGCCGGGGCGGTGTCGAAGCCCGCGGCCCCCTCGGGCC
>VZTI01001176.1:731690-765433 GCA_013397865.1 Struthidea cinerea | reverse complement strand
GGCCGGTGCGCACCTGCGGGAGGGAGCTGCTGCCGCCGCCGGCGGGGCGGGGGCGGACGGGGAGAGCCCCGGGCCGGCCACTCCGCTCCGCTCAGCCCCGCTCCGCTCCGCCGGGGAGGGCGGCAGGCTGGGGCCGGCTACCGGAGGAGCTGCTGGTAATGGAGAGGCTGCTGATAGAGAGGTGGTGTTTTTAACAGAAAGAAAATAGATCGGCTGCTTGCCTGCACCGTTTTCATAAGATGCAGTGACAAACAGGAGATCAAATTGGTTTTTATTTTTTTTCTTTAAAGGTGTAAGATACCGAGATGCTGAACGCATATCTTTCCTCTAGTGATGGCTTGGAGTTAAAAACCACGTAGATCTTGATATGCAACCTAAATTTGGCATCAGGAAATGGGAAATTGCATCTTTAAGCAGAGTACAATCAAAAATGAATTACAATAAATCCTATATAATTGCATAGGTCATTCTCTTTAATGAGATTTTATTAACCTGACTGTCAAGCTTTTGAGTCAGGCAGATATTTTATCTTCTTCAACTGATAAAAGTGTCAGCTATAAACCACCATATAAATATTCATAAATCTACACATCTGTGGCAGCCTATCAGCATCATTCTTTTGGACATTAAAAGCATTCTAATTACTTTCTGTCTAGCAGAGCTGAAATGCTGCCTGTTATAGTATGTGCTTGGCAGGCATGATTGCTTTTGTTTGCCATCACAAATAGCAGCATCCTATTTTATATACTGATGGTCCAGAATATATTCAGGGTTTGACTGAACAGGATGAATATTATGAAGCACCATCTGGTTTTGATAACATCGGGTATATTAACTCATCTGTTAATTTTTGACACATCATTGATTTATTTATTTAGAAAAATTGGATCCTGTTTTGGTATGTTGCTGTTTGCCTTTGTAACAAATGTGATGACATTTCCTTACTAAACAGGGAGATACGCTAGTTAATAGGATATATGGCTATGTTTTAATGCCTGTTTTTGTTCAGAAGTAGCCTTGTGCTGGGTGAATTTAGCATGTCTTGTTACAAATAATTCAAGTACTTTACCAAGAAAGTTTAACACTTGAATAGATTATCCAGAGAATTCACATCTCTGAGGCATGGTTCTGTGATCTGTGGCAGAAGGTCATCTTTTTTAATGATATTGCTTCTTATATGAAATGCCCAAATGGTGGTATTTAAGTGTTCTTTGTGGCCCACAATCAAAACACTGATGATAAATGTGACACCTACATTTCTTTACAGAAGCAGATTACGCCATGGAAAACATTCACCTGTCTGGCAGATGATATACAAGGCCATATTCACAGCAAAGCCCTCTGGGCTTTGATGAGCAGAAGTTTGGACTTTCTTCTTCCTGTGTACTAACCAGGCACTAGAGCAGGCTTCAGAGCTTGTCCTTGATTCACTCCTATGCTAAAGAAAGAGATAGTGAAGCAACTGCCATTCATGCACCAAAGTTCTTTGAAGTCCCTGTCCTTTCAGCTGCACATTCAGGCTTTACTTTAGGTTCCTAAATGGGTCCCAACTTACCCTTTGCTCAGACTTAAGTACTGGTGGAAACAGAACAGGAGACAACAGACCAAAAGAAACTTGGTACAGTGTGTACAAGTGGTATTTTGCACAAGCTGTTACCAGAGGCTGATAGTTGTTACCAGAGATGGCCAGCAAAGTTGGTAAGGGGACTGGAGCACCTCCCTGTGAAGGCAGGCTGAGAATGTTGGGGCTGTTCAGCCTGGATAAGAGAAGGCTGCGTGGACACCTCATAGCAGCCTTCCAATATCTTAGAAGGGCCCACAAGGAAGCTGTAGAGGGACTCTTCAAGAGGAACTGAAATGACAGGACAAGGAGTAATGGGTTCAAACTGGAAGATGGGAAATTTAGGTTAGATACACAGAAAAAAATTTTTACTGTGAGCATGGTGAGGCACTGGCACAGGTTGCCCAGAGAAGCTGTGGATGCCCCATCCCTGGCAGTGTTTAAGGCCCGGTTGCATGGGTGTCTGCGTCACCTGATCTCGTGGGAGGTGTCTCTGCCCACAGCAAGGGGTTTGGAACTAGATGAACTTTAAGGTCCCTTCCAACCCAAAACATTCTGTTATTCTATAAAGCAACAGACAAGGTTTAGATCTGCTGGGTATTTTAATCCCAGAGGTAGGGATGCTTTGCTGAGCTGTGTGCCTATCCTTCCTGCTTGGTGATGAAGTAACACCATGCACCTTGTGCTTGGGAGCCGTAGCACCACTCAGATGAGCAGGGAGCTAGCTGGGACTCCAGAGCTGTACGTGTGTGAAGTACTCCCATTGTTCAGAGGCTTGAAGTCCTCTTAACTAATGTGTGAGCCAATTTAATGGCTCAGGCTGCCTCTGGGAAGCAGAGCTGGGGTTTTGCCCCTGGAGAGTGGGAGCATTTGCGTGTGCTCCGTGTACAGTTGCCCTGTACTTTGGCCAGCAAAGTCTCTGGGCTCCCCACAGCAGTGAGGAGAACAGGCCCAGAACACCTCTTAGCCACAAGTTCATCTCAAGTGGCAGATGTTGTAGGGAGGGACAGATCATCCCCTTAGCAGGTGTCCAGCTGCATGTGCATTCTCCACAAGGCAGTCACCATCCATGATGTGTACAGTTTTCCCACTTAGTTTATCCTCAGCGTTTGGCAGGTGCTTAGTTGAATAAAGGGGTGGAGTGCTGTAGGTCAGTTTTGTAGGGACACCCATTTCCTAAGTTCAGTTTCAGGGATACCTCTCTTTTTGCTGATACCTTTTCATTTGTGCAGGCAACAGTGAGCAAACAGCTAGTAAAACACCACTCCTGGGATGCCTAACTCTGTGCCAGCAACTTAAACACTTAGTGCAGTTGATTCTTAAACTCCAGGCATGACATTTCTGGCCTCTTGGGATTCACAGCTCCAAATTTGCTTTTAAGAGTGGGCACCTCACACTCAGTCATGACTAAAAATGCTTCCATATTTTTGCAGCTTTTTCTAATGGTTAGAGCTCTTCCCAAGAGTGACCAAATTTTCCCTCGGTTGCTCTCTAAGAGACCACTCTCACTTCCATACTCCGGCAGAATTGCAGGAAGAGGGGCTAGGGAAGGGAGGAAAAGCGGGTGTTCTCTACCCACTGCCATGGTGAAGAAAAATTAAGCTCAAGCGCCCATCATGCAGGGAAAGATCCTGCATGAGAAATATCATCTTACGATGAGAAATGTGAAGCTGCACTGCAACACAATCCTTCTCTCTCCTCTAGTGGTTACTCTGACTGCTTTTGCTGCTGTGAGCCACACAGATGGGTTCATTCAAAGCACGAGCAGATACCCATTTTCTTCTGTAAAATATCAATTCTTTATTAATCTGTTCAGGTTATTTTCCTTGTATGAAAACAATGTGTATCTCTGTCTCTGGTAGCATGTGCATTGAACAGTACCATAATCCACCAAAGAAAGTCCTTTTCCTTCGAAAAGCTTGATGTAGACCTTACAGTGCCACTTAAAACTTAGGGTGGGCTTTCATGGAAAGCAGAGGAAGAAGAGCAGAGCTGGTAACACCTGTTAGCAGTGCTAAAAACATGGCATATTTAACATGACCAGTTAATTAAGCACTGTCATGCCCAGACAGAAAAACAGTTTGTTCTGTGAACAGCAAAGGTGAAGACCAGTGTTTTGTACTTATCTTAGGAATTGGGAGCCCTCATCTGGAAGTAGATCTCTCAGATCAGTACTGAAATGGCCAGACACTTGTAGTCTTAATCCACTGGACCTTCTTGAAGATCTTCATGCACAATGCCCAAAAAAACATTGCTTAGTCATCGGAGGTGTCAAATGCTCTCAATTTTGTGACCTAAGCACAGATACTTGCAGCAGTGGTCATATCTAAAATCATAATGACTAGGTCTCTATGCTCGGATAAAGGCCAGTTCAAGGGGTACAAGGCTGCTGCCCCAGGATCTCAATTAATAAAAATATTATAATAAACAAATCAAAAATTACAAATAATCAGGTGAGAGGGTTGTGTCACTGCAAGGTGAAGAGTGAGATGATTGAAATTGCTAAGGAACCCGAACGTCACAATCTTGCTGAAAATTAAATGCCAGTGAATACATTCCCTGCAGGGGAGAATGTATGGTATTCAGACCCACTCAGTACTTCTAAAGATGACTTTTTAAACCAGCTGCCCAAGAACACAAAGGAAACTGTGGAAAAGCCACAGCCTGAATCCAGAGCCACTGAGACCCAACACAATGCTTATTAATAAAGCTGTCTGATCTATGTATTGAAAAGATCCTTAGGTGTAGAAAAAGCTGAGGTTATACCTGCCAGATTTTCCAGACATCTTTTCTGATGCATTAGTGTAAGTTATCAGATTGAGTTTCAGATGTTTGCTCATACTAAACCCTGCTTTCAGTCTGGCGGTTGAATAGCTAAGATCGCCTAGTCCATCATCAATGCGAAAAAGATGTAAAGATGAATGCTGTATCTGGGAGTTGGTACCTGATTTGCCATATGATAGCATCTTCTGGTTGCTTGCAGTCTCAAATAATCTAGTTAGGAATACTTATGCTTTTAGCAATTTAATCCTATTCTCTTAGCTCTTTATGGGTCTTATCCAGCAAGTCCACCTCCAGGCAAATGTCTAGTTAAAGTCGATAGAAGTTCTGTAAGACTAAAGACTCTGGGGTCTGAGACATTAGAATTACATGGTTGGTGAGCAAGGTAATAAGGAAAAGGAATATCACGATAAGACTTTAATAAACTGCTTACACTGTTTTAGTCCAGCACAGTGATTTCAATAGAATCCTACTTTCATAGAAAATACATACATTATATTAAATCAATTAAGAATCATAGATTGGTGTTTATTCAGTAGTAATCACATAAAAACAACTTTTTGTCATTTCTTAAGTGATTAGACATTGCACAGTGCTTGCATTTCTAATTACAGTCAGTCTGTAAAAGCTGAAATCCCAATTTCTACAATATATGCTAAATGGGCAACATTTGTTTTTATTTTTTTCTCCATCATAAGAAATAACTGTAGTTATCATTCTCATTTAGGGTTGTTCAGACTGTGGGTGTGTGCACCATTACTGGTGTAGAAGTATCTTCAAAGCAGAACCTACTTCAGCACAGAGACAGATATTTCCAGAATATGTGCTGAGAGCTTACCTCGCTATTGCTGCCCAGAAGTACCCACAAAAAAAGCATTTGTGCATCTCTGGGCTAGCCTTTCAAATGAGCCCTGCTTTGTCATGGCTCATTTTTATGTCTTTGAGTATGAGTTGAAGTTAAGAAAAAAAACAGTAGTTGCTGTTATTGTGTCCTTGTAGTAGATCTGATACTGAAGGTTAAATCAATGATGTCATTTCTGTATAAAATTTCAGTTGCATTTTAAACCATTATCACAGTGAATGTGTCTAATGCATTAAATTTTAAAACATAACTAATAATTAGTTTTAATTAACTAATCTTTACTGATGTTAATGTGTATTTTGGTATTCTTCAAAACTAGTAATTTGAATGTCAGGTTACTTCTTGCTGGTCTTAGAATAAACCATAATATTAGAAAAACTTCTCTTATTATAGTCTAATCCCTTTTCAGTTGTTTCATTCGTATCTTTTGCCCATGCAACAAGGATATGCAAAGAATAAGTAACTGTTTTGTGAACAGGGACAATAATGATTAAAATACAAACAGTATATATGACTTCAGGTCAGGAATCAGATTATATGATTAAAATGAATGAAAAAACCATTCTGTAGTAGGATTCCAAAGTTACAGTCAATATCATCCTGTAATAATTTTAAAGGGGAAATATGGAAAGAAATAAGGCAAAGAAAGCACATCTTGAGGTTGTTAGTGATGCTTGAATTTCCTGATTTCCTTTTGGCTTATCAGGTCTCAGCTAGAAAGTTGCCGTGTCACCAGGATTCTCTTTTAATTCATATAACATCTGTTGTGCTGTGTTGTTTTGCAGTGGCATTGATTATAAGGGTTACAGACAGCTGGCCTTAGGTTAGTGTAGAAAAAGAGAAGGAAAGGCAGTGGGTAATGGACACTACAGAGCCCCTGGCACCTCACTGGCACCCCCTTGCAAAGGTGGCAGCAGTGCCTGTGCATTTCTGCCCTTTGGAGTTTGTAGTGTGGGCAGAGGATATTGCATAATGCTTTGGATCAAAGATGTGTTGTAGAAATCCACCCTCGTTAGTCTGAACCCGTTTACAGGAGTGTGGTATGGCACATAAACACAGGAGGCTGATGGTGAGGATGCTTGAAGTGGTTGGTCTTAGGGCTACTCCTGTCCTTCACATGGAGTCCCTGGACGATCCCTGCATGGCCCTGGGCAGCCTCGTGACCCAGCACTGGGCTTGGGCTTGCTCTGCCCACCCCAGGTTCCTGTTCTTTCAGTTAAGTCCTCAGGAGATCACATCCTCGGGTTTTGTGCCAGGGAGGTCTCCTCTGGCAGCATTCGAGACTGAAAGTATTTGTATGCTGCCTCAGCCCTGCCCTCTTTGCGGAGATCTGGGGGATGGTACAAATGCAAATTAGTGTTGTTTCAAATATTCTTCAGGCCAGCGGTACTAACCTCAGTGTGAAGTAGATTTTCCACCAGACAGGGTATTTTCTGGATCTTGAAGAAGTGCTGTGAAAAGTGCTACCTCTTAAAGACCTGAATTCTGAATGCTTCTGTTCTTTATGTATTATGAGTGTGATGAGGCTACTGATGAAGTGAAGGTAAATGAAGGTCTGGGGTGCTTAGTCTCATGCATCTGTAGCAGGTTGCCTTTTCAAAAGTAAATGCGTTTGTCACTTTCTAAAAGTCAAGCCTGCCTGAGAAGTGCTCTCCAAAATTGTCAGCGTTTTAACCCACCAGTCTTTTTTTCTTATGCAAAATGTTAGTTACCTCTGTTTAGATACCTAGAGGAACTTAGCTTTGAATAAGCTAAAAAAAGTTTTAAAAGCACTATTTTTACTGGGGAGCCTATCAGGTCATGTCATAAATATCTTGGTCATTTTCTGTCTGGATCCAAGAAGTATTACAGCAGCTTGAGCTATACATGTAGACATTGCCGAAATGAGCCGTCCTACTGCGTAGGTTTAGCTTGTAGCTGCTGTTGCTCCCTGAGACATGACACCTCCCATCATTAGAGGCAAAGCTGACTAGGTGCAGCACGGCATCCCTATCCTACTTCCAGAGCTGAGCTGCTGCCTCCAGAAACTGCTGCACAACCCTATGCAGAGTTTCCTGATTGTATCCAGAGCATCTTGAAGAACTCCGCTCTTCACTGTGCCGTACTGGCCTGCCCGCAAACCTGTAGGATGCTTTTGCTCAATTTAAGGAGAGAGGTTGGTACTTATCACTCTGAGTTGTTCCTGGACATATCTGGAACCTAGAGCAAAAGGAACAGAAACAAAGTCCATAGAATTGGGGGTCAGTTTTGTGGGGTGTCCTGTGCCTAATGTCAAACAAGTGCATCAAAGACAAAAAGGAGAAAAAACAAAGCTTGGAAGCCTGGTTGGAGAGGAACCGGGCATAGGACGAAGGTGTGGTGCAAAGTCCTGCAAATATGTACAGACAATGCCCTCCAGCAGCTTGAAATAGGCTTTCAGGGAAGTACTTACTTGAACTTTTACTTGTAGCAAATTGGATGGAATCTGTATTTTCTTCCCTATTTTCCTGACTTAATCCCTCTGAAAGAAGATGTCAGTAAGCAGTGTCTATCATCACAATGCATTTCTGATTAACAGCAAAGGCACAAGGGCACTCTCAAAATAGAAACAAAGTCAGGATTGTTTTAAATCACAGTGTTGCAGAAGTATTAAAGCAGAAGCCATAATTTTAATGTGTTCAGAAATAAAATGCATGCTACTGTAAATAGTTGTGTACATTCATCTAGCTGCTGCTGCCTTGGCATAACCTTTTGCATTGGGTTTCTGTGATTCATCTTTTTTTTTGTTGCAGAGAGTCGAATGATTCTGGATGCCTTTGCCCAACAATGCAGCCGGGTTCTAAGTCTCTTAAATTGTGGTGGAAAACTACTGGACAACAATCACTCTCAGTCCATGATTTCTTGTATAAAGCAGGAAAACCCAAATTATAGTGAAAGACAAGAGCAATGTCAGCTCGGGAAAATGGTCCATAGTCAGACGTCAGACATTTTAGACATAGAGATGCAGTATATGCAAAAGAAACAACAAACCTCAGCCTTTCTGAGAGTTTTTACCGATTCCCTTCAGAACTATTTGCTTTCTGGGAGCTTCCCTTCTCAGAACACCTCATCAATAAATGATTTTAGCCATTTGGCAGATGTGGATCCACTTTCAACCTCTCCAGTACACACTTTAGGTGGATGGACATCTCCAGCAACATCAGAATCTCATGGTCACCCATCATCTTCTACACTTCCAGAGGAGGAAGAGGAGGAAGAGGAAGAAGGTTACTGCCCTCGGTGTCAAGAGCTAGAGCAGGAGGTAATTTCATTGCAACAAGAAAATGAGGAGCTTCGTAGAAAGTTGGAGAGCATTCCAGGTAAATAATCCCCTGCCATGTAATGTTGCCATTCAGTGATAAAAATAGTTTGGGTAATAGTTTATTTCAAGTTCTAGTCATTTTTTTATGGTTGTGATCATAGTAATCAAACATTGGAATTTGTCTCCAGCCAAAATGCCTATAGCTGTGCCAGTGGAAAATTATCTGCTGGTACTCCTCTATATGAATCCTGAGTCCTGCACTAGTTAGCTGTGTTCAGGTAGGGATGTACTTGTAATCCCAAATTCCAGATATCAGGTGGTTTGTTACAGTAATTTCAAACATATACTTCGGTAACTCTTTATCTGTCTTGTTACTTAAGTGACATTTTAAACCTAATTCCCTTTTGGGGCTCCTTCTTTTGGTTACTTACGGAAACTAAACAAAGTTACATCCATAGTTTTACCTGAAATAAATTTGTATTTTACCTTGAACAGTTTCTTTTAAATTATTGCTAGTTTAGTGAGAAGCATTAATACATCTCTTCCCATTCACCTTCAAATAAAATCTGAAAAAAAAAATCCTAACAACTTTTCCAGTTCAGCAATACCTAGAAGCCACTGGGAGAGAGAAAAAGGACAGAAACCCCCCAACAAAACAGAAACCCCTTCTGTGAAAAGCTTCTCTTGCCCTTTAAACCCAGGACTTCTCACTGTTCAGGTGCACCAAGATACTTGAAGAATGGTATAGGGTAAGAACAAAGTGTCTTGGGCCTGTATTTTTTAAACTTTCAGCACAGGCAAAAATACACCTCAAATAGTAATACTGAAAGCAAATTGGAATTTAGCAAAGGAAAGAAGCATACAGCATGCTTCTGACTTGTATAAACACTAGGAAACTACACCTTTTTTAATCAGAATTTGAGGTGCTTAGGGTAGATCCATGAAAAGTTAGTTGAACTAATCTCTGAATGGCAGAAAAGCATGTACAGCATAGCATGAGCTGCAAGAGAGAAAATACTTCAAAGCTGCTAACTATGCAGAAAGTAAGAAGGCAGTAACCAACTACTGCCCCAATATGTAGAGGCAGTTGCAAAATCTGAGCAAAATGCAAGCAGTAGTCCTCATAATTCTTCTCCCCAGCTATCAGTGATGTACTATGCATTATTTATATCACATTGTGTTTTTCTTCTGTGCATTGGTCCATAGGGATACTGGCAAATCCCATAAGCAACGTTGTTCAGTGCAAAGAAAACACAAAATTTGGAGTAACTCCCTCACCCTTCCCAAAAATGTGGAGTTAGCATAACTCATGTGCTTTCACTGGTTTCAGCAGTGGTTAGTACATCATCTGGTAACGCTGTGTGACAAAGGGAATTGTGTGGGCTTCCAATTCCTGTTGAGTCTTACCTTCAGGTGTGTAAGACCAAAAATGATCCTGTAGGGTCCATAATCTGATTGACAGCTTTCATTCAGTCACCTGTGCTGAACACAGTAATTTTTTTGACTTTCACTAATGCATAACTTGTATTTGACTCAAGCAGTATCTCAGAAGACCTCCAGTTGCTGATGAGCAGCGGCTGTATCTCTTACCCTGACAGTTGGTTCCAGTGCTTAATTACACTGGTGAAAATATGTGCCTTGTTCCTTGCCTGACTACCTGAAATCAGCTTTTAGCCATTGACTTTTATGCTTTGCTCCACTAAATGAAGTGCTCTGTAGGTCTTGGTACTTCTTCTGATTGAAGGTACTTACAGACTGAAAGCTGACTTAATTTCCATTTTAAATAAACAAAGCAAACAGAACTATTCGAAACTCCTCAAATGAGCTGAATCCTTCTTTGCAGTTTTTTTCTCCCCTTCTGCTAATTTCTTTAAAATTTGGGCACTGCAAATGCATGCAATATATTCCTGTGAGCCTGAACAAAGGTGAATAGACTCTTCTCTTGCACCCATGGTTTCCCTGGTGCGTTGTGCAGCTGAGCTTCTCATTCTGTGAGAATTCACATTTCTTCCTAGAAGTACACACTTTGTATTTGTCTGTGTTCATGTACTAAGTGTTCCAGATTGCTCCGACTGTCCCACTTGCCCACTGGTTGCTGGTTTGACAATTTCTGTATTATCCAGAATTTTTCTAATTGTTTTAAAATTATTTTTGTTATACTGGTTAGAAACGTTGAATGGTATTGAGGGTGTTGTTAGTAGTCCCTGTTGGACCTTTCTAGAAACACATCTATCAGTGATGATTCCTGCAATGACAAATATTTGAGATGTCAGTAGGAGGTTCCTAATCTATTATGTTCTAGTCTGCTAGACTAGGTGTTGAGTGTTGCTGCTTTTGCAATCAACTAACTCATGGTAGTAAGTTAAATACCCTTCAGGCATCTAGGTATCTTATATTGTTCAGCCTAACTTTTTCAAATGAACCTATAATCTCATCAAAGAATGACAATCTGGTTAGTCTGGCGAGATCTACTTTCCATTAAGACCATTTTGACTGGAATTAATTATATTCTTTAGTCCTTTGTCATTTGAATCCCATTGCGATTGCATGTATTTTGCTAGGATTAATGCTGGGTTAAGCAGCCAGTATTTACCTGGGTCATCATACTTACCCTTCATCTCCCTTTAAAAGCGATAAACATGCACAATCATAGTCATTTTACACCCCCCAGGAGTCATGAAACTCCTTGTTCACGGTGTATCAAAGGAAGCAGACAAATATAAAAATTGTGCAAGGAGGTAGGACTTCGTCTGCCAACATAAAATCATCATCAGATACATCTGCTGCTGTCTGGTGACATATCCAGATAGATCTGAAATGACCCATGTGTTTGGAGAAGTGTTAAGAGCCACAGAACCTCCCTCAGATTTTACTATGTGGTAGGACAGAGCTCCTCAGGCAGTCGCACAGCCACCACTGAGCAAAGTTAATCAAAAATCAGCTAAAGGCAATGTCTAATTATTTTTGTCTCTACTGTTCATTTTGCTCCTGTGAACCTTCTACTATGAAAAAAGCTGGCAGAAATTTTTCTGTGACTTGAAATGCCCAGCTCTGTGTGGAAACAGGCGCTTGTTCTCTGAGCCTTTTTTTTTGCCCAGCAAGATGTTGCATGCCGCAGGAGGGAGACAGAAAGCCCTCTACGGTGTTTCAGTGTTGTCTGCCACCATCTATCACATCAAAGTAATCTCAGAGCACAAACTTTCTTCCCTGAGCATTCATCCACCTCATGCGGGGCATCCGATGGGCCAGGGAAGGTGATGAGCGCGGCAGAGAGGCAACTGAGGCGGCAGCTAGATGAGCGTGAATGCTGCCCTACTGTCTCCATCAAACCACTGAAAGAGCAGGATTTTTTTTACATAGTGGTTTTTCTTCTCATCTTTGGGGGAGCTAGTCCAGAGCTGCTGGATAAGGCTGGCAGGGTACCCTGTGGGACAGTGGCAGTGTGCACCATGCCCTCCCCACAGTCGCTGAGACTCCCACTAGCAACTCTACCCACAGAATATAAAAGCACCAGCCCCTCCCTTCTGCTGTATGATATGAATCATTTTATCCTTCTCCTGAAATACTTTGCATTTCTTTTTTTTTTTAGTTTCCATATGCAAAAGCCCTTTTAAAATCCATGAGAGTTTGCGATCTAAAAATAGTTGCTGCTGTACATCCCTGCCTCTAGCTTTGCAAAGCAAGGCTCACAAAGAGACTATCGAGAAAAAGAGTGTTTTCTCAGCAGATGTAAAGGCAATGACACTTTTTTCTTTTTTAACAAATATTGCAGAAGACATATTCTCCTGTAGCTTTTGGACACAGAAAATAAGATTTTTCAGTTTTCAGGACTCTGCCCTGTTGCTGTAGAAGCTCTTCAGTTCTGTATGATCTTTTTGCCTGTAGCCTAGCATCACTCTTTGGCAGATCACCACTGGAGAGAAATGATTACATGGATAAAATATTGCATATATTTTGGTTGCTGAATGGGTGGATCTTTTTTCTCAAAAAATACCAGTTTGATTTGACTGAAACAATACTTAAATTTGTGTGAAATCTTAATTGTTCCAGCTGTAGAATAAATGAAGAAAAATTCATGTTTCAGTGCTTGGGGTTTGGAGCACTCTAACTTCTTTCAACTTGTCCAGTTTCCCAAATACTTTTTTTTTTTTTAATGGAAAAACATTAACCAAAGATTTTCAGTTTTCAATTCAACTGAACAGAAGAGAAAGATTTTCATTCAGTGTGTTATCTTGTCTTCTTTTGAAAAATAATTAAAGTTTAAGCAGTTTCTGGAAGGAGTTTGGCAAACATCATTGGCTCTTTAAGGTTTTGAGATTATCCAGAACAAAACGAAGTAATCCATCCACAGGAGGAGAAAAGTGTCTCCTAGTCTCTTTCCTCCATACAGAAATTACTGTGGCTGTGATACATTCCCAGTAGTGAATTTAAAGACATATTTGTGGAGCTGCGTATAAGACCTGGGCTTTAACAATGTAATATATGAGGATATTAAACAGTTCTTTGTTATTATCAGCATGATCTTCTCACACTTTTTTACCTGAAAGGGAGAAAATATTTCCAGGTGGTTATGGCAGTGGTCTATAATCATGAGTTAGGGTTTGTCTCCTGGTGCTCCCAGCTTTGCTGTGTGGTTTTGGATAAATCAGTCTGAAAGTAGTGAAAAAGTATAAATTAATAAGTAGGATGAAGCACTGTGTGATAAATACAGTGATCATTCTTCCTTTGTTAGCCCAGCAGCAAAAAGTACTCCAGCAAATAGAGGAGGGGTGGGGAAGGAAAACCCCCTCAAATGTTGAGGCCTGGTCACCTATAGAGACTGCACTGGTGGTGGCTGGAAGTAGCCAAAGCAAAGCGGGATTTGCAAGCAGAGTTAATATCAATGTAATTGAAAAAGGCAGACAAGTTTTCCAGGAGGTTTTGTGTGCCCAAGGCTTGACTCTTCTTCCTGACTATTGGATGATCTAATAAAAGATATTACTTTTCCCTACAAATCCTGTCTCCTTTATACTTTCAGAGCCTTCCCAAAGAGCCTACCACAGCCAGAGTATAGATAAAGCAGCCATCGACAGTTATGATGAGCACTTTTTCAGGTCCTTTTTTTTGTCCTTTTTCTTGATGTTCACATTTAACCACTTCTTTGGTTTCCCTTGATGTTCTGGGTGTTTTGGTCTGATCTGTGGCCTTGTTCGGCTGTTCAGCTTCAAAGTGTGAAGTTAGTGTGAGAAGAGAGCCTCGAGCACGGTCACCCAGTGTTTGGCATAAGAACCCCTTTGAATTTGTAGCACGGCTTTGCTTGCTGCTGGGGCTGACAGCTTACTTTGCCGAACCAACCTGGGTACAAAAACTTACTGAGACATGTAACTGCAGCAGACCAGGGCTTGCTTTATCTGTTTTCTCCGTGTTTCTGGATACAAACCCACAAGAATTTGGGAGATCAGTTTTCTTAGCCTTCTTGGGGAACAGTAGCTGGTGGGAGTTTTGTGGGGAGCTGCAGTTCAGCCTGACAAGGATGAACTCCCTGGTCTCAACTTTGGTTTGCCCTTTGCAAGTAAACATTTGGGTTTCGGTGACACAAACCTGTCCCTTCTCACAGGGGACTTCTTGGTTTCCCTGTTAGTTACCAGCAGTAGAAATGTGTAGTAGAGGGGTTTACAGAGGATGTCCCTTCCAAAGGGAAGACTTCACTGCTGAAAGGGATCACAAGAGGAGGCTCCTTCTAATGAGTATAAGGAACATGAGAGAGCACAGACAAAAATAAAAGCCACTGGAGCATGTGGCAGCGTCACTTAAATGAGATGCACAGCTGCCCTGTTTTATCTCTTTTAATCTGTTGTTTATGCAGAGGTGTACATCCCAGGGGCATATGGGAGGGGAACATTCTTTTTTCTGGAAGAAATCTATTGCAAAAGAAAATTAAAAGTACAATGGCTTTTCAGATGCAGATTTATAGAAATTTGCCTGGAAAACACAGCTGAGAGGGATTTTAAAAGTAATGGGATATTTGCTACAAATTTTCTCCCTTCCCTGTTTTCAGCTGGCATGTGGGTCAGTTTAGGAAATCTTTAACACCCTCCTACATATTATGTTGATTCTTTTGATTTCTGCTGTATGCTTTCACTACAAATGGGTGCTGGTTTTATTTTACCATCCAGTCACAAATATCCAAATTTGGAGGCTCTTGAGCACTGAGACCAGTTCCTCCACAGATCCTAACCCTCATCTCTCCTTGCCCCTTGCTGTTTTTCCAGCTCATCACACCCCAAACAACTTGCCTTCGTGGACCATCCATGCAGCTTTCACTGGCTTTCAGCTGACTATTGAAATAAATGACTGTATGAGCTAAAATAATCCAAGCCATGCACACTTGTCCGAATCTCAGGCAGCAAAGGCATCTCCATTAATGTATAAGAAATTCACACAGCCTTGTGGTTCGTCAGCACGTTCCCTATCATTTGTTACATCTTTTTGACAGTCGAGCATCAATTTAGAAATGCCCTGCAATGAACTCGGAGAGAAGCATCGCTCAAGGTCAAGTGAAGGAGGACACATTGCAGTGCTGAGCCAGTCTTAGCTTACAGCTGCTGGCCTGAGCAGGGTGGATGTAGATGTACACCCTTCCCAATTCTTCTCCTCACTGGTGAGCCAGAGGTAAATGGTCTTGAGTGCTAAGGGATTCATCTTTTGCAAAACACCAGGAGGAATACTAGCCAGTGTCAGCTACAGAGCACAAAATCTTACTAATGAAGAAAATAACCAGATTTCCTACTGTCTGTTTATGGGGCTGAGGCTACTGCAGAGAGACACGCAACCAAACTGGGGTTGAGGCATCCTTTCTCACTGAGACTGTCTGATGCTGCTGGAGAGGTTGGAGATACACCTTATTTACCTTGGAGATGTGCCTTATTTACAGCAAGCCCAAGCATCTCTTCACATTGCTGTGCTTTGGCAATATAAACAGCCCTGGAATGTTTTACACTGGAGGCCGCATTTTTGGGAGGATAAATGAGAGTTCTCCTTTTGACAGATACCAATGCAAGTGATTGTGTCCCACTAATATTTATAATGAGCAAAACCCCAGCTCAAACCAGTAATAGAGATGTTCTTGGCACTTTATAAAAATTTGGAAACAATTATTAGAGCCAAAGGTTTAAAATGAAAAAAAAAAATAGAGTGGGTGATAATTGGGAAACATTAAAAGCATGTTACTGAGGGCCCCAAAAGACTATCTAGGAGGAAAATTTTAACGTTGGTTACAAAACCAACCAGCTTAGAGGGAAAGGAACAGTTAGAAACATAACAAAGATTAGAGGGGAAGTTAATGGTGATACATAAAAAGCAGAAGTTTGGATCAGTAGCAAATTAATAATTAAAATTAAATCTGGAGCATTGTCTAGAGAAGGCTTTCTTTCCCTGGCAAAATAAAGGAAAATGATGACATCCTAATAACAGTGTTGGACCATTATCAGGTGGAAATAGATTTTATCAATAATATGGAACTGTTCATTGAGTATTTCTGTTCTGGTACTTGTGAAGCGTAACATGATGCAGTCACACCAATATAATGATGATGGTAAGCAGGTAGAAATATTTTCCATTTCCATTGTAACTCTGGGTGTTATCACATGTTTACCAGCAGCTTCACGTGGGACTGCAGCTTCAGCTGCCTGTCCCAACTCCCTCCCAATGCTGGGAGAGCTGAAGAGCAGTCACTGCTTGGGCACACCAGCTTTTTATCCCTAAGTGCACATCAACTTATTACCAAAGGCACTGGGCAGCTGCTCTTCCAAAGCAGCTTGTTTTCAAAATCATGAGGTTTGGACAGCTCACTTCAGGAACTAAACCAAATGTGAAAAAGACAAGTCTGACCATAATTTTTCTTTATGTTTTGTAATATTTTGGATGCTTCAGAAGACTGAAAGATGCAAATATTATCTGGTTTTTTTTAAAAAAATGTCCTGGATGATGGTGGGTTCGTTGGCCTGATATTGAGCCCAGACAAACTAATTGCACAGCCGATGCCAGCTTCAATTAATAGAGTACTAAAACAGAATAATGGCATTAGTACCAGGCAACATCTTGCCAAATTATGGTTTTGATGAGATGAAAAGTTTGGTTGATGAGGATATTGCAGATATTCAGGATGTTACATAGCATTATATCACAAAACGTGATTTAAAAGTACAAATATATCTGTATTTGGGAAATTGCCATGATGCAGTTAAATTTCTGGAGGGATTTTTTTTTGTGAAACTGTTCACAGCCCATGCTTTTAATACTTTAATCCATGAGGGAAAGCATACAGTCAGTGAGTGAGGAAGATGAGAGGTGACAGACCCGGCCGATCACTTGTGTTGAGGCACAGACAACACCAGTCTGCTTGATTTCAGCGCCTGGAAATGTACACTGAAAAGCCTTTTGGAAGACATGGTGACTTTCTGCCTGAGTAGTGATGTACAGCATGGCCAAAAGAGCCACAGCCTTCAGCTGTACAGACATGTAAGTAGGTGTAGGGACTCTGCTGTTAGCGGAGCCCAGCACCTCTGGAAGGTCAGTGCTGAGCTTAGCAAGGGAGATATTACTTTTCCACTAGGTATGTAACAAGTAACAGGCATTTTCCATTTCTTTTCCAAAAATTTTGTAAAACCCAGTTTGAAGGAAAACAAAATGCAGACTTGAAATAAGGTTTATGTTCCTGTGGGTAGAAACTGCATCACTGGAAGATGATGACTTGAGTTCTACTGTGTTTTACCCATTGATGCTGTCTGTTGCCAGGAGGATTTAGTCCAGGGAGTCGCTGTGCTGTGTGGCAGCTCAGGCTGAGAGATCGTAGCCTGGTTTTTTGTCATTGGCACAGTTGGTGACCACCACACTCACAGTTCAACTATTTATTAGAAATTAGGAGACTCCGCAGAGAAAGCTGTGACAAGCTGTGCTGAATAAGCACTTGTTACAACCTACAGACACCTAGAACAACAACAAAGTCTTAAACTTGGATCAGTAACAGCAAATACCTGCTGCCTCCTACGTGAGTCTTGCTTAACATCTTAGCCAGACCAGCCTTCCCTGCCACACCAGGTCACCTGTAGGCCCTCCTCCTCCTTGCCCTTTAGCTCCTGCAAAGACCTTGCTCTTTCATTCGCTGCAGGCCAGGTTACTTTGCCACCTCCAATGTCCATTCTGAGATGCCGGCACTTTCAGAAAGTAAAGGCTGTGGAAACTTCTTCCCTAATGGGCAGGAAAATTACTGCCTCCCCACAGGCTTTCTACTAAATCATAACAAGTGTTATTTCGATGTTGGTGTCTCTCCCACTGCTTACAGTAAGCACAAATCCCTGTTGGTGATGTCTGTGATAGTGGATACCTGCATAAGCATGCAGAGTATCAGCCCTTGGGGCTGTGATCTTGTTAACCCTATAGAGGCCACAACAAAGATAAACAAAATTTATAAGCTAGTAGACTTTAATGATTATTCATCTTCACAGCTAGGACCCCCAAGCTCTTACAAAGTTACGTTTGCTGAAGGGTTTGGAGGAAACAGTTCTCAGCAAAGAGAATATCTGCAGAGCCATAAGAGGGACACAGCAGCAAAACCAAAGCTTTGACTCTCCACCTCATGCTCCCCTCTTTGTGGTTTTAATTAGGCTTGGGGTAATATGGCAGCCCAAGAAGTCTGGATTTGCAAATAGCACCTGGTGTTTGAAAGGCTGAGGTTATTTGTACCAGCAGCAAACTGTGCTCTGTCATGGCTTTAAAGTGCTCAGCATCCTCCAGTCAGTACAATGATAACAAAATCATACAATTTGTGCTCAAAACTGCTTTTATGAAGATAGAAGTTTTTATAAGCTTCGGCCAGCTTTTAGTACTGTCACGTTTCTCACTGGTATTGAGAAGGCATTTTATCAGCAGCACACAGTTAAAGTAGAGCTGTACTTCATCTGCTGGGGACACAACAGGTTAAGTAATTTCCTGTTGTCTTCTCGCTTGAGCCCCGTCCCTTTGGAAGAACATAGGTAAACACATCCGTGGATAGTCTGCGGTGAAATTACTTACTGTGTGAAAAACCAGAAGCAGGAGTAAATACACTGATGGGTTGTCTTTACAGAGAAGTCAATGTGGAGTGCAATAACACAGGAATTTATTCATCATATCAGGCACTTGGCATGTCTTCTGTATGCAGCCTGCTGGATGTAACTCCACTTATCCCTCAGTAAAGGGTCTGTTTTGCACAGAATAATGTTGTTCTGCACCCTGGCTGCCTAGACAGGGGCGTAGTAGCTGTGTGGTGTGAATGCCAAGGAAAGAGGGCAAAATATCTGTAAATCCTACCTTGAGACATTCTCAGCTATTTCAGTGCTTGCTTTCAGTTTGTCAGCTTAAGATAAAGCCCAAAACACCACATTTTTTCAGGTGTAAAGAAATAATAAAATGCCAAGAAATAGTAATAAAAAAAGGAACACAAATATTTCTTCTGGGTTTTGAGCTGAAGCTATGACTAAATCTGAATACTTTACAAAAACAACCCATATGAAATGTGAGAGTCATAAGGTACCTTAAAAACTATGCTTATTTAGTCTTGCACCAGTCAGTTGTAATGTTGGATTAATATCTGTTTAATTCTCCTGTGGTGTTTCAGGCTCAGGAGAAAAGAGCTGTATTTCAAAAATACTCCAGAGTTAATCAGGGATGTGGCAGCATCTGCTTAAGAGAGACTCATAATTGAATCATCCCTAATTAACCTATCACCTCAGCAGAAGGGAATAGGATGTTGGTACCACTACTGAAATGGATGAGAGTGATGGGAATGGAAAGCGGGGAGGATGAGAGAAAAGAGAAATAAAGCAATTTGCCTAACACCTAGTTTTATAACAAATTTGAGAGGAGGGAGGGAATAGAAATTAAAGTATACGAGTCATTGAATCTCTTTAGTATCAGACTGTATCTGTAATCTGTAATCTCTTTTTAATCAGACTGTAGTTTGAAAAACTTTTGAGCACATTTACATGTTAATCAATGCATTATTTAGGTCCAAGAAATGTTTTCTCCTTTGTATGGTTTGGGATTTTTACAGTACTTACAGAGTTTTTTTCTTATTATCATTATTGCTGACCTAATTTGTATTTGTAGTAATTATAATTTCAAACTCTGAAAAAACCCCTTTGAAAACTAGTGGGTAGAAAATAAAAGTAATTTCAGAGCTCTCAGTATAGGAAATACAACACTTGTACATTTTTTAAATGAAATGTCTGCACAAATCAAAATGAGAAGTATTTCCTATTTGAAATAAATTTCACAGACACAGAAAACAGATACTGAAGAACACTGCTTGATTTAATATTGTTGTTCTATTTTGTGCTTTATAGCTAATATACGGTAATTGCAACTTGTTTCATGCAGTGCCCTGCCAGACCGTTTTAGATTATCTGAAGACCGTACTTCAGCATCACAACCAGCTGATGGTACCGCAGCCAACAGACCATCCAACCGAGGTAGTGTACGCTGAAAACAAGCTACATCTCTATGTGCTTGATAATTCATTAAACACATGTAGGCAAATAAATCAGTAGGCATTTGGTAGTAAAAAATAGGTTAAAAACTGTCATTCTTAAGTACAGTAATCCCCCAGATGGAGGAAACTGATCATTAGTATAATCTAGAATGACTTGACTGAGCAGCATGTAACTCCGTCCATCAGCACCAGGTGTGCTTGCCTTGCTTTGGGTAGTTTTTCTCTCCTCTTTCCTCAGAAATACCATATTTGTGGGTAGAATTTAGGCTAGGGCTAGCCTGGTGACAGCTGTATCTGGGTGACTGAGAGTGGCTGCGCGTGGCATGCAGCAGTTCAGGGTGTGTATCGTTTTGCTCCTCCATTCAGTTTTACCCTGTGCAAATTGATATATACATATTTGTATTTATCACTAGCTGTTATCATTCAAGTATATTCCAAGGATTCATTTTCCTTTTTTTAATGCTCTTTTGCTTAACTAAAATTTTCAAATACTGTAAAAACTGAGACTGTTCTGTAATGTCCCACATGGAATAGCTTGTCATAGTGTGACAGAATTTTTTATTCAATTAAACACACAGATATTAATCTTTTATTCATAAACTTAGTCATGTACAAATACAAGCAGTGATACATTTGTATTTTGGTCCTTCCTTCAGAGTGTCCTTATTTCATTTCTGGGAGTTTTTATATTTGTTGTAGTTTAATGTCTGCTGGACACACCAAACCACATCATATATTTACCGAGAATGTTTTGCCCAGAAGTGCCTTACTTTCCGAGGAAGCAGTGAAAGTGTGTCTGTAGCAGGAATCCAGTAACTGTTTAACGGAGTGGCATAGCACTATATCATGCTTTGGAGAAGAATGAGGAAAAATATCCCAAGTTTCAGGGGAAACAAGAGAGAAGTGTTATAAAATTGAGGCTGAGGAAGTTACACAAAATTTATTACCCTCTCCTCAGTTAATAGCAACGTGAGGTCTCATGAAATCTAGATGTTGGGCCTTTCTGCACTGTATTTTCATCACTGCTATATATATAAACACAGAATAGCTTCTAGGATAGCTTGCTGCTTAGCAAAGCCACACATGAGCATCTGTCCTTAAGGCACATGAGCGAGCCTGGAGCCTTACCCTGTGCCATTGTGGGCTTGCATTGCATAAGCCAGGCCTGGCAGGGCTTAAAAACAAGGCAGTGCCTACAGTTACCTGCAGCTTATACTTTGCAGTGGTATCAGTAAGAATGGTCCTCGCTTCACTAAAAGGTTTTTTTAATAGGAAAAAAAATAGGTCTCAGAAATCTGAGGTAGAAAAATAATTGACTTTATGTAAAAGGGATGTGAAGCTAGCTGCTGAAAAAAAATTAAGTACCAACGTGAGGATCACATGGTCCTTTGTACTGATGTAGTGGAACAAGGTAAGGAAGTACTCATGTCAGCTCCCCCTGGGACAGAGTGGTCACAGTTACTTCAGCATAAGGGTATATCACCTCCAAAGAGCTTTCCATGCTGCCCCTCTGCTCTTCTTCCTTCCCCAGCCCTTGCACTGTGTTGGAAGAGGACAAGGAGCTGGACTGGATGGATTGTAATGTTCTGCCTGGCAGAGCTCTTCAGACTTATTACTGGCTTCCCAGGGGTTCATGTAGTGGGCAAAAACAAAAGCAGCTGCCCGTATCATGAATGGAGGGGGAGGAATTGACCCTGACCTGTTTGCAGTGATGTGAGGAGTTAACAAAGGGTAAAGAGAAAGCCCCAAATTATAACAGGGCTAGACTCTAGATGAGGGGTCTTTCTCTTAGGGGTTACATGCTTGAATTTACAGCTACAAGGGAGTGAGTGAAGTGTTGAGATGTTTGGGGGAGAGTGGCCCTTCAGGCAAAGCCCATCTCTTCCCTTACATTTTGGCTTCCTTTGCAGAGTTTCGGGTTTGTCCATAGCTGTCTTTGCCAGCAGCTTGCAGCAAGGCAAACAAGTAGCAGTCACACAGGCTGAGCTCCCAGTGATGCTAACCCCACTGGGAGATGATGGTACTCTAGATCATACAGATTATCTAATGATAATCTCAGCACGGTCTTCACTAAATTCAATCTTCCATATATTTATCAAGCTTGCAAAAAAATTAAAAGCAAATACCTGAGGAAAAACTTCGAAGATGCTCTCAAGCTGTCTCCCAGGATGCTATAATAGATATATGAAAGAAGGCAAGGGTAGTCCTTAAAATAGTTTTCAGCTATCAAAGGCCTGGAAGTGAGAACTTTGCAGCGGTTGCCCACTGGTGCGGCATGCGGCTGCCTCGCTGAGCGTCAGACCTGTGTTCCTCCAGCTCACTGCAAGCTCCTGTCAAACCTGGGGGCTGCACAAAGAGTTTACTAATTGGGCTTCCAGATTTATGTGTTTCGATAGAGACGTGCAGCTGTAAAAGTGAATGAGTCTCTAGGAGGGTGTGGTTTGGATTTTTATTGTGTACTTCAATTATTTCAAGTATATTAACAGTACCATCTTACATTAATTGGGTAATCCTGAACTATAGCATTTTATGGACAACAAGAATTAAATACAGTTTGGGTACAATTGACTTAAGAGGGCTAATAAATGTGTGTGGATTACAGGAATCCCCATAATTAGTCCCACAGCATTCATTTAATGTTGGAATATTGAAGCACGCAAATTATGAAGGTTAAAAGCAAAATTTCTTTCCAGCTGACATAGTGGCATTTCTGTAAAGCTGTAATTTGAGTTAATACAGCATTCATTAATAATAATGAAGCTTTTAGTTTTCAGAGTTCCTTTCTTTATTTTCTTTACATTTTTCACAGTAACATAATTGCTGTCAAGTTTCAGGTGTGTTCTACAGAAGTAATAAATTTATTATAAAAATAGACCAAAAGAGTTGCCTCTGAAGGAAACTATCAGCAGCAATGAAGCGATCCATTTCATCACACTCTTCAAAGACCCTTTTTATGCATTTTAACATATTAAGAAGAAACATTGCACTTAAATAGTATGCCCAGTCACTGATTCTTAACTCTCTTTAACCTGCTTGTGACAGTGGAAATTATCAATAGCTACACCTCTCAAAATGTATTCATCATACCCTCACCCAATTTGAGTTCTAGAAAATGGAAATGTAATTTTAGAAGTACTCATTCTCTGTAAGAGCAATTACGTGTTCACTTTGGGTTGTGTTTCACTGTCAGTATCTCAGATGGTTAAAAAATGTATCTTTTATTGCAACTGACATCTTCACTTACTTGCCTTGTAAAATAAGCAACAGAAATATTTCACTTTTTCAGGGGAGTAAGCAGTTGCTGAACAACTACCCTGTCTACATCACTAGTAAACAGTGGGATGAGGCTGTAAATTCTTCCAAGAAAGATGGACGACGGCTTCTTCGCTATCTCATCAGATTTGTTTTCACAACCGATGAGCTTAAGTACTCATGCGGCCTTGGAAAAAGGAAAAGGTCAGTGCAGTCAGGAGAGACAGGTCCTGAAAGACGTCCTCTGGATCCAGTTAAAGTAACATGTCTCAGAGGTACTGCATCTTTTCGCTCAGTGTCCACCATATGTGATCTCATTTCACCACATTGGCTCTGGCTCAGTAGAAGCATTTGGCTGACAGTTGCAGAACTAGAAGGGGTTTCACAGGCAGGTGACAAGCACCCAGAAACCCTCCACTCTCTTCTCATACATACATACAAGTATGTATGTATGTATAATATATGTGTTTGGGGTATTTTTGATGGGAAAAAACAAGGCTGCTTGTTTAAGAGAGGAGACAAATGCAAGGGTACATGCCACTAATACACTTTAAAAAGCAGTGAGGCAAAACCAGACAATCCTGATTACACGCTTTTGTAATAAACGCAGGTCATTTGTTAACACTGATACACAGCAAAACTAACCAAAGGAATAGGTACAGTCTAATGTCTAGTAAGGGTATGATGCACACGAACACCGTGCATCACTGGAGTTAGAAGCTGAGTTTCAGAGTAGGTTTGAAAACATCTTCTAGGGTCAAGAACATCTACAGGTTAATTACCTACAAAGTACACAAGCGTGTTGTCAATAATTTAGCTTCTTTTTTGGCATACTGATGCAACATTGCCTGAAAACGTTAGGGAACAACTTTCCCCCATGCTTAGCCTGAAAAGGGAGGGGAGTTTTGCAAGCATTTCACCATGTCAGAGAGTGAGGATATTGCACAGAAACGGTACAGATTGAAAAGAATGTTGTGGACTTTGGTTTCCTAAAATTGTTTGAAAAGGCTGGTACCAAGCTTTATAATAAAACATCCAAAACAGGACTTTTTAAAGCCAAAGTGAAAATATGTTTTTGGTATCAACATCTGCATTGTATAGATGCATAAGCTTATTATTTCTTTAATTAACTCATAGTTACCTTTATAGTATTTTGTGAGCATATACATGAAATTTTGGTTGAACCTCAATAATGTTTTACTAATCAATGCAATGTAAAAAGCTATATTGTGGTCAGTCAGTGATAAGAATATCTTTACTCGTTCAACTGGAGTCCAAAGTGGTTATATACATCAGATGAATCCAACAAGGCTAAGTAGATAAGACTTGTGGTTAGGGTACATTGGTGTAACCAGGTAATGAACTCAGATTTTACAGACAAATTAGGCAAACAAGCTCTTTTTGTACTACAAAGGAATCTTTTAACCTGCTGTATGATACTCTACCAGAACTCTGACAGAGTTTAATTGAAGGGCAAGTCCATTGCACACCATGCTGCAGAGGCCTAGAGAGAGATTCAGGGGCCCAGAAGTTCTCCTGGAAAATGAAGGCTGGATACAAGTGCTTTAGCATTTACTAAGTTACTTTAAGTATCACCTCATAATTTACAGACAAGCAGAGTGTTGATACCCTTTTCTTCCCCCTTCTCTCACCTGCCTCCCAAGACTAATGGTAAATTCATCTGTACATGGAATTTTGCTTGTGGCCACTCTCTTTTCTGAGGTCCTGGACACACAGAACATGGGGAGCACTCCTTGGGAGAAAGGGTAGTTCCTTTAATTTTCAGAAGCTTGAAGAGGAAGCCAAAACATGCAGTATTTAATGACCAGCTAAGAAAGCAGAGTAGACAGCTCTCCCTTTGGGTTTTCCTGTGTGGGTGGGAACATGACAACTTTCTCCAGTGCTGAGAGTTGGCCACTAGCTCCTACTCATTTACAAGCTGAGGTAACAAGTGTCTGACTAATTCTCAACCCAGCTTGGTATGCCTTTCCACCATAGCAGGGAGTTCAAATTGGTTCTCCTTCTGCACTCAGAGTAGTTTAAATATATATAAACATTTTTAATATATTCCTACAACTGACTGGTGTCTGGAACCAGTTTTAAAACATCCTGGCATGCTTAAATTATAGCATTACTCCTTTACCATTTCTCTGAGAAGAAGATGAGTCTGTGGGGGCACATGTGAACATAACTAGGTAGGAATTACTGTTGCCTGTGTGGATTTCCAGGGAAATGAATTTAAAACAGAGATCGCTATCACTTTTGTAGACACACTGCTGGAGGAGCTATGCAAAAATCACATCCTAATTGTCCAACAGATGAGATACCTTGCAGGCACGGGAACTCGTGTAAAAGCACAGCATTCCCTGTCTGGAGATGTGGTGACAGTAATGAAGTTACCTTACACCACTTATTGTGCTTGTCAACAGTAGAAAATAGAATTTAAAAATATCCTGGGACGCACAATACTGCATGAGGGAATAACTAATGTTACAGAATAAATAAGCAGCTCTATTTCCATATGAGGTACAGTGTATCCAATATGTCTAAAAAGGTGCCCTCGCATTTAAAATCATATTTGGATGTTTCAAAGTCCAAATACACCTATTTGAGCTATGTCTAGCAGTTACAACTCCAGAGTTGGCAAGGCACCTTCTGCAAGTCTAGCATATAGCATGTCAAAGAATCTGAAAAATAAATTATAAAAAAATGTAATCATCACATACAAATAGCTGTATGTGGAAGCAGCAGCTATTAAATAGCTAAAATGCATGCAGTACAATTCGTTTTCTCCTGCATTGAAAACTATTGCAAGGCTCCCCAAATCAGCCCTCTGATCTCATTTAGCTATTTCTAAGGCCAAATTCGTCTCTGAAAAAATAGGTGTAAAATACAGGGAGATGAAAATAGCAGAACTTAAAAAGGAAAGTTATCCCAAACAGAAAGGAGCACCAAACTGAAATAATGGCAGTGGCATTTTCCAACAGGCTGGAGGCTCCTGCAGGTTGCAGGTGCTGAAGGAGCCAGCAGAGGGAGGTCAGAAAGTTCCAACAGCAATCACCTTGAGGTATAGACACACCAACAGGTTTCAAATTAAATACGTCCTGGCTCATGTTAGCTTCCATATTGCACATGCTAAATCACAGCCTTCACTTCGAATTAGTTCTTTGTATTTCCACAAGAAGGGATTTTATATCCAGGTCCCATGAGTCACCGAGGTCGCTCAGGTGTAACAACATACACTGCATGTGGAGAAACACACTTATGCAGAAATAAAATAGGTCCAAGTGGCATTATCATGGCATCCCCCATAAGACTTTACTTCTGCTTAAGTAGAGCAGCAATACCTCCTTTCTTATTTCCCATGAGCTTTTGATGCCTGGGCAATACCAGAGGCTGCAAAGACAAGTTGCTTTTTATCCTTGCATTTTTTCCTGCAGAGTTCATTAGGATGCACTGTACCTCCAACCCCGACTGGTGGATGCCATCTGAAGAGCAAATAAACAAGGTGTTCAGTGACGCAGTGGGACACGCGCGCCAGGGCCGTGCCGTGGGGACTTTCCTTCACAATGGCAACTCGTATTACGAAGGGGCTGACCACCCCGGAGCACAGGATGAAGTCTTCAATAGAGGTATGCAAGATGGATCTGGAGATTGATGGTAGTGAGAACCACATCATACGACAGTAGCAACCACTTAATTTAGGAGAGACTGTTTGTTAAACATACTTAACCCTGCTGTCATTTAGGAGTCCAAAGCATGTTTGAACACATACTGCATACATTTCAGCTTCTCCATCCTACCGTATCCCAGTTAACAGAAAGAAATCCATTTCAAGAGCTGCTTTATGGGATTTTTCAGTGCCTATTATTTCCAAATCTGTCATAGCACACTCAAAGGAAACTTGCAGTTCATTTAATCCAGTTTTAGAGGAAAGGTCATTTAAAAACTCTAAAAATGTCGAAAGAAACAGCAGCTACTATCTCTTCAGCTTATTGATAACAATCCCAGGCCTGGACTCAGAAGAGCTGGGTGCTATTTGCTTTCCCTGACAAGAAGATTTAAGTACAAGTCTGCACACTTACAACAAAAAACAGGAGTGGTTTCCCATTTGCTAACAGAAAAGAACGTAATTATAAATGCTACCTTAAAATACTACACAAGATAGAAAATCCAGGGACTTTCCTAGGCAACTCTGTCAGGAAATTAAGCTTCCCGAGTAAAACAGAAGCACTCGTCAACAGCAGAATCCTTCAAAGACCCAGAACAATAACAGGCACCTCTAAGAGATAAAAATTGCATTGTATATCAGACAGACAGTATATTTATCTAGATTTCTCGAGGATTAGAGTTGATCATGACAGTTTTCATTAAACAAGATTGCTAAAAACAAATTGCCATTTCAGAAGACAGATTTTCCTTTGTCTGTTCCTATTCTGCAGCCATATTATGTAGCTTTAGAGGCTTTAAATTGCCATTTCTTGTTTTCTCTTTCATTTGTGTTCTGTATCTATTTCTTCAAAGAGGTGAGGCAATGTGCTGGTTTTGCTCAGTTTTGCATTCAGGGAGGGGCTGGGCAAGAACCTGGTTTGGTGTTCTGTAGTAAGTGGACATGGGATCCAGACTGAGAGCTATAAGGAAGGAGCTGTTGGAGCAGAACTCACAATGGTGCACAACATTGGAAGCAGATACTAGCTTTAAAAACAAAAGTCAATCCACAAAAGAAGTTTAATTTTAAATGTTTAGGAGTTCATTGTCCCTCTAAATTGATCCACACCAGAAATACGCAATGCCAAAGAAATGATGCCCTTTCTTTTCCACATCAGGGTGTTTCCATCTCCTTACCTTTGTGTTATTTCAGGCCAGTGTTGGCATCCCCCACAGCCTGAACCAGCTCTTCCTGAGGCAACATTTTCCCACTGGCAGGTACAGGGAACTGTTTTGGGAAAGCAAGCTCACTTCACTTTTGACCATCCTTAGTGCTACCTCATCAGCGTTGACTCTCCTGAACGCGTCTCATACTCCCCAGCTTTCCTCACCGCCTTGTGCAAGCTGCAAGCGTAGCTACTAATGGCTCCTTTTACCCTTCTCCTCCCCTTCCCAACCTTCTCCCCACGCACCGGGCAAGGCAGGAGGCACCCAGCCCCTTCCTCAGAGACCAGGAAGGGCTCTCTGGGGTGCAGCACTCCTCAAGGCCCAACCTGGCTGCAGGGCTGAGGAAGCCTCTCAAAGTTCAGCTCACCCACACAGGAGCTCCTTCCTGCCCTCTGCCTCCTCTTTGCCTGTGGTTGTGACTGGTCTCTCCTGGCCCATGGGGCATCTCGGGACACAGGCTCACTGTGCACTGCCATAGAGAGGACCTTGCTCAGCCCCCATATGCTTTAGGTCCTCAAATGTCCAGTATCTCTCGATTCACTTTAATTTTGGTGATTTTTTAAAAGGGGGTTGAAAGGCACTCACCGGCCCCAAAATAACTAATTTATTTTCTAAAAGTCAACTAGCAGTTTAGTCACACAGGACCTCACTAGACCAAGGGGTTTAGAACAGCATTCCCTGATTACAGGCAGGAGGTGACTTTCTTGGAGCGGTCACAGCACGTAGTGGCCTCTGGAGGAGAAACTCAGTGTATAGAAATGTCACAGTACAGATACCCTATAGCAGCTTTTCGGTGTTAAACTTACACTTTTTTTAAAAGAACTATAATAGAAGATGTTACATTGCTCAGATGGTGTAAGTCTTGCTGGTCTATGTTTAATGTGGTGACACATGCCAGAACTATTTGGTAAAACATGTCAGAACGTGTGAGTCAACATTATACTGTAAATTTGTCCACAGCGATATGTATCATGCTGTATTTTTGTAAACATTGTGATGGTTTCCTTTCAGATGCTTAATTATATGATGTTTAGGATATAAACACTTTTTAAGAGTCACAGAACAGAATTACTGAACTGGACAGACCTCTCACTTACTAACTGAAAGATTTGCTGAAGTAACTAGTAGGCCTAGCTTTATTTTTAGTGTAAAAAGCATAGCCAGCATCCTGGAACCACTCACAATCCTCTACTCTCATTGTGCAAAATAACCAAAAGTATAATTTCATCCTGAAAGCCACTTTGGCAGTAGAAATGGCTTTGCAGGTTTGGACCTTTCTTTATGAACAAAATTTTGTCCTCAATTGCTTATGTGCACTGGCCAGTGACATGAATCATGGTCACAGACAGGCATTAACAGACACTAGCTCATATTTTTATTCATGTTTGGTTTTAAAATAACAGAGTATAAAAACTTTTGTCAGTTGTCTACCTTTGTTTTTAATTGCCATCATGGCCACTTGACCCACGCATTTCATTTTAAAAACCCCAAACCTTGCACATCATCTTATTCCAGTTAATTTGTTCATTAGGTGTTATAAATTCATACACATTGAAGCATCTAAATATCTGCAATATGTTAGATATGGGACCTGAAATAATAGATAGCACATCAGCCCTTGCAGAGGGAGATATCCATATTTAGGCAGTGTGCTTTATAAGCCAGCACATCCCTTCCCAGCGACAGAAGGAAACTGCTATCTATCATGTCACTCCAGGAAGTCCCAGGAGGATAGAGATTCTTGTCTTATCCTTCCATACGCTTTAATCTTACTGTCATTTATGTATCTGCCTTCTCTCAAACTTTGTGTAGCAGCACCGCACGCCCATCTGTGCCAACATGCCTTCGCTATATTTTCTATGACAAATATTTGTGGAGAAACTGTGATTAAAAAAAACATTAATCCTGATATTTTTATTGTTATGGTGTAGTTAATTCTATGAATACTTTCTAATGATGATTGTACTGTGTAGAGTAAGTACAGGTTAGGGATAGACCTTTATCAGATATTGTACAAAAGAAAAGTGCATAGTGTAATATAGAATAGTAAGGTTTTTGTGACAATTTCTATAGGATGTGTGAATTGTTTTCTATGTGGCAACACACATTTCTTTTAAAGAATATAAAATCTTAGAGAATTTTTTAAACAGTCAATATTTTTTAATTATAAAGACATTTGTTACCTACAGTTTACTATTTCAAGTGTTAATTCTAATTTGAATATTGGTTTTATTACTACATACCTCCAGTTCCATTTGTTCTGTTGCATAAAAATGCACAATAAAAGTTAGTCTCTGGTTAACCTGTCTCTTTCTCTAAAGGCAATGTTGTGTCAGTGTGACAGCCATGACACCTGGGTCTCACTATAAATATATATTAAAAGTTTTAGATTTATATAAAGCACTAGAATATTTTCTTTTGCATTAAATGCTTGTTTGGTATGAAGCACCAAAAACCACAGTGAAAGATTATGAAGAATTCAAGTATGAATATAATATAAATCATTTTCACCTCAATATAGAACCACATAGATTTATGTGCTGGTTAAACAGAAAGACTGCTCAAAGGACGTACCCATCTGCAATCTTAAAACCTGGATTTTCAAGCAGTGATGTTTAAATCCCATTTTAATTCAGAATCCAGTGATGGCTGAATGTCTTCTGTTCTCTTAAACGCTTTAGAAAATCCTGGCTCCAGATAATTTGTAGAGGAATTACAGTGACAAACATTCACCACAGCAAACCACTGCTGCTGGGCTGTGGAGCCAGATGGGCCTGCCCACAGGCTGGTGTCAGCCATTTGAAAATAGTGCCATTATGAAACAACACTTTCAGGTGCCTGTAATGCTGTAAAATTAACTGGGATTGGGCAAGTATTTTCTAGGTCAGGGGCTTCAGCCTACTGCATTTTTTTGGTTAAAATCACAATTAGTGAAAACCGTTTACTAACCCCTCACCAAAATAATTTCAGGTAACTCTGAGAAATGGAGGTAAAAAGCCTGTATTAATCCATCAGCAAAAAATTATAATTAGCTTCTCTTTGAAAAACTTTGTTTTCCCAGACTTTTGGACAATGGCTGGAAATGTGAGGGTAGATCTGGAGGCAGGAGGGAAAAGGGATGGGCTGTGTGTAAACCAAACAGGGTGAAGGAGCAGTACAGGCAGGAACCCAGCAGGGAAAGCTGGCAGGGAAGAAGAGTACATAAGTAGGGAACCAGGGGCAGATATTGGGTTTATGAAACTCAAAAAGGGAGATTAGGTCTAACAGCAGAGCATATGGAAGGGGACAAGCACGAGAGGTAGTGCCTGGGGCTGGGCAAGCAGAGAGAAGGGGTATAAGAGGTACCTGGGATGGGAAGGAAGCTGGCCTGGGAAGTAACTGCAGTGGAACAAGCACCACAGATAGGGAGTGTAATTCAATAATGTCCCATTTTATCACTCTTCACCTAATAACCTGTTAGACATACTGGTAAGGCAATGGCTAAACTGTGCTCCTGCTGTGCAACAGTGCTGGTGCCCTCAGAAGCATGGCCCATGCTGGAAGTTACGTCTCTGCTGAGGCACAAGATATCCCTGAAGAGAATTTTAAGGTCCAAGTCAGACATTGAACCTCATGCATATGAAGGTATTTAGTTTTAACTTCATTTGCTTTGAACAAGCTCATGTGCAATCTCGTATTATTAAAGTGTTTGCAATCTTATTTTAATAAGATTACTCACGTTGCAAAATCTTGTCCTCAAGAGTTCAGCTAGGCAGGGTTTTCTCTACCTCCTTCCCTCTGTTGAGGCACTGACTGAAGCCAGCAGACTGCCACTAGCTCATATGCAGCATGGACAACACCACAGTGTGTACCGACTTGCAAAGTCAGCTTCTGATTGGAAACATGCACATCATCTCAAAAAGAACTCGTCTTTCCCTACCCGACTGTAACTTCTGCTCGTCTGCACCATCGGTAACTACAAACGGTCCCCAAGTGTTTCAGCATGAGGCAAGTGTGAATACAGCTCCAGGCAACAATCATATAAATCTTAGTTATTGATAGAGCAAACCAACACCACTGATGTGACCTGACCACTCCTTGAGTGTGGCCTGTTTAAATCAGAGGCTCTGTCTTGGTTATTTCCTAGCAAGTCCATACACAAACAGCTCTCCAGGGATAAACCTTCCCTGCTGCACCAGGGAGTCCCTTGGAATACCTGGCAGATCTCAGTATGTGACCTTACCCTATGAATACAAAAACCCTCCTCCACGGGGTTTTTTATACTTCAGTATCTGAAGTATAAAAGCAGATTCTACTGCAAATGTATCACATCAAGGAAAAAAAAAAAGCCATACCAGCAGATTAATTAGCTAAGTCAAGAGAAAAAAAATGTGACATGAACTTATACAACAACGTTGGGAAAAAGCTAAAAAACCATTTTGTCCTTAAAAATGCTTTAAACTTTCCTACTCATCTGACAGATGTAATTACCTCAACCTAGGCTGTCTTTGTAGGAAAATGGAAAGAAACAGGTTTGCTAATGACTCAAAGTAGTTTCCCATTAGAAAAGTTAATATGAAATTTAGTTCCCATTTAGGAACAGGGTCAATAGTATAGCAGAAAAAGTCTAATTAAACCTTTCAAAAATTCCTTGTAGTAATGTCATTGCAAAGCTGAAATTCTTCTCACAAAATGATGTGAGAACCTCAAAGAGCCAAAACCTTAACTACTTATTAAACTGATGGAGATATTTTTTTTATTTGCTAAAGGATAATCCAAAGAAGCAGAGCAGCAAGCAGTTCCAACACAGTCTCTTGACAAACAGAATGTCAAGGAAACACCTGTGGTATCTTTCCCATCCACAGCATCAGGAAGACTGTTCCAGGGTGGGACATTTCCAAGAAAAAAGTTGACCTTGGCACATTTGTAAACCCACCAAATGCTAGCCAGAGTATCACACACATCTCCCTCAATGATCCAGAAGTGTCCAATTATCTACTGAGCAGATGGAGCTCCTGGAACACAGATTTTGGAATGAGTCTTCTCCACCTAAAACCCCTGTTTTGAACCACCTGGAAACTGAAGTTCTACAGTGAAGGTCAGAACCAATTAAATCAGTGCAGAGCATAAAGGGAAAGGAGCAGAATGGGTTAAAGCCACAGCCTTATTGGAAAGTCTCTCTCTCATCAAGGTTTCCAAGTTGTCCAAATTCATTAGGAGATGCTGAGAAAGTTGTCATTCACGAGAAAGACGATCAGTGAGGTACAAATCTGCGGCCAAAGACGCCTACATACAATTACAACATGCAGAGACAGAGGTTCCTATGTGAACCATTTTTATGTGCATCAAATGCAAGATGTATTTTCTTTATGACTGCCTTAGAGGAAAATAAAACCCCCACATTTAAACCCTAAACTTAATGCTTTGTGCATCCAGAGTAGCTTGATTTAATGGTAAACTGCTGTTCAATCAGTATTTGGGGTAAAAAAAATACTTCTCTAAAAGACTGAATATCAGTTTATACTAGAGCAGTGAATAATGTTTAAGTCACCTCAAGTGCCAGAAAGAGAACCTAGAAAAGATCTTACTAAGCCCCAATTCAGCATCAGAAGTGAAGAAGTCTAAATTAAAAAAAAAAAAAAAA
>VZTI01001176.1:644513-731630 GCA_013397865.1 Struthidea cinerea | reverse complement strand
AAAAAAAAAAAAAAATTAAAATCACAAAGAGCTTGGGTAAATCAATACACATAATTTACTAGGAGTTGAGCTGGCACAACTTCTGTGAAAGCAGAGATTATGTCCCTTTTCCTACGGTTTTCAAAAGAAGTTTAACTCAAACACTAAAGGAAGGTTTACTTTTCATACCTTTTAATAAGTCCCTCATAAAATATTTGCAAAGACAGACAAAACTCATTCTTGAACAGGACTTTTAAGATCACCTCAACCAGCTGACTGCAAGGTCCCACTTCAACCCATTAGCCCCCATTTAACACAACTATTTAGGAATGGCCTTTCAATTAATGCCACAGACAGCAAATAAAGAAAGGCTTTTGAAGATTCCAGATTACATTATGTGAAAAGACAGAGCTCTCTTCCTCTTTCGAAGTGGCTGAGACCACTTGCTTGGTTATTCAGACAGCCCAAAAGACAGCCCAGTATTTGAACTTGACCTCAAATAGACAAGAGACAAGGCCCTCAAGTCTGTCACTTCTCTGCTCAGGCGGTTCTTGTGCCATTTGGTTCATCAGAGAAAAAAAACAAACGCAACAAAACCATATGAAAACAACAAACTTCCCTTGAGAAAGGGAGTCTCTCAACTATGAAATGAAACATCCTTAGCAATCAGGATATACGCTACATAGCCAAAATCTTTCCTGCAATATGTTGCTTGACCACTTTATTTCTGGTATCTGATACCATACAGACAAAAACTCCAGTTTTTCAAGTTTCTCCATTTCATCATCCAGGCTTTTGGCATTTTTGACTCTTCTTTCCAACCACATAAAATTTTTTCAGCCTAGTTAGAAACAGTTCTTCCCATAACTGGATCAATAAGCAGTTTTATCGGTATTAGTGATAAAAGTGGCACTTAAGTGTACCAGATAGTACATTAAATCCTTTCTAAGCTGACTAATTTCAAGCTTTTTCTTAAGAGGCTTGGACAGGTTTGCTGGGATTGTGAAACTATGGTTACTATGCAAGTCTAACACATAAACCCAACTATACACAGACATGCAACCCATCTGTAGTACTACCTTTCTTCACATCATCCTTACATCTGGATCAGGACAGGTAATCTAAACTGGACACAGTGCCAGTAGGGCCTCTGAGCCAGGCAGAAAGAGCTTTCTCAGTATTGGGGAAGGAACCGCCCTCTTTGAGGGCAGGCCAGTGAGCTTCAGAGAACTAATAAACAGAGCCTGGCCAGCCTGGGCAGGTTGCTCCCTCACCGAGTGCATGCTATTGAACAGTGTGTGCCAGCATCACAAAGGCAAATTGAACTAGTACAAATGGATAGAACCTTTGTTTTGCATCCATAAAATAGTTATATGCAATTTGAATTCAGAAATACAGAGAATCATTAGCTGCCTAAAGCCAGTGTTACTGCTTAAATTTCCAATGCATATAAAATTGCTTAAATTAACAGAACACAACCCTTACTGGCTATGTAACATTTTACTGAGTAATTACAACTTCCAGACATGATACAGAATGTATTGAATTCAAGTATAATTACAAAACAAAGAACATATGCAGGTAAGTATTCTAATGTCTACACCACAAATCGAAATGACTTCCCCATACTAATATGGAGTAACCAAGACACAGAATGAAAAAGCCAATACACCAAAATGCAAGGCGCAGGGTGGGGAGGGGGCTGGTTAATCTGATTAAAAGGCTGCATGGAAAAATAGATTTTGACTTTGAGATTGCCCTTTGAAAGTTCTACCAGTGAAAATCCTCACTGTTGACTGTACAATTTAATACCGTTTTGGCAATAGCCAAAACGGTTTCCAAATGCTTTAGGCATTTTTCAAACAGTTCTCACACAGTCCTCAGCATATTTAATTTGAAGAGAAACGTAAACAAAATCCCTTTTATATTACATCATTTATACATCATTGCATTTTTTTTTCTTCTGACTTCAGATTTGAGGCAGCTGCTCACAACCTCTAAAGTTTTAAACACAGTCTAACTTTAGCTTACAAAGACCAAAGTTATGCTAGGTTATGGACCTGTATTCCACTATTTTAACAGACACCTCCCTCCCCAGAACGGCACTATGAATGCTGGCTATACAAAAATTTGACTGGGCTTGCTGTTATAGTGTAATGCTTATAAAAAGTAACCAAGACCCTTCATTTTAATTGGTGGCTTTGATTTACACAGAAAAAAAAATGTCCACAAGCGCCCCATGTAATACTGAATATTTTCTGCCTATCTATTATAATGTGCTATAGCGTCTGTGGTATTTTAAAAACTTACATCCTTTTCACATTACATTTTGAATGTTTTAACTCCTTTTCAGAATGTCATTTAATTAGAAATTTTGCTTATCCACAGACATCTCAGCAAATTGAAAAATACAGACTAACGTATTCATCAGTGACTACAGCCCACTGCAATTCTGTAGACCTTAGAACAGAGCACCTCTTTTCCACAGCACGTTCAGTATGGTGCTTCAGTCATTTTCCCTTTGAAAGAATCAATTAATTTTCTCTTTAATTCACTCCAGCTTTCATTTCCACAAATAACATTACTCACCCTCCACTTACCAAACACCTACCTCACCAACAAAGACTGAGATTACATCACCCTTAGCCATTTTCAGTGGACAAATATGTTTGTACCTGCAAGGCTGAACACCGTATGAGGACACAGACAGAGGCTCTCATTTTCAGTACAGGAAACAAAAAAGATGAATTTTTTCTGGGAGTGGGAGGGAGGAATTATGCAACTAGAATATTGGTAAACGAAATAAAACTTAATCCTATCTAGTTTTGTGCATTCTAATAAAATATAATTTCTTACTGTTCTTTTCTTCTCCAATCATCATTTCTTATTTCTGGACAAGTTTTTTAGATGGTTTTCACCCTTTCCTATTTCCAAGTGCTCAGTGTCTTGGGTCTTTTCCTTCCTTGTATTCTTTTCTTTTTATCACATACTTTTAGTTTAATTTCTTTTGCTTCAGCAAAGCCTGACTGACTGCAGTTTCTGAAGACCATACATCAACTTAGAGCTTCTGTTTTATTTTCCTCAAAGGACATACATTTCAAAAATTGAACTATTGTGCTTTAGAGCCTGGATTTCTATTACTTTTTTAATGTAATATAGTCTACTTTTGATCTTAATGATTTGTGTCTCACTTAGAGGAAAGGAAAAATTACTTAAGCACACAAACCCTCTATAAAAAAAAAATCTTTTTGGTACATCTTGACTTCTCATTTACCTTATGCAGGTAAACTGCAAGAGATGTTAGTGGTACTCTCTATTCAGAGCCAACAATAAGAATAGAAGCAGCACAATACTTAAGCTAGAAGGAAAAGAGCACACTGTCATTTTATATTCACTTCTGTAACCCTTTAGGCATGCGCAGAAGGGCAGGTTTTTTACAGGAGTCAATATTCATCAATAGTTCTACCATGCCAAAATACCTTAAGAGCATATGACCATAAAAGGAAACACTGTTTTCAAATCTTAAACAATATGGTGCTCTGGTTTCCTTTATAAGGAAAACATCTAAATCAAGTTTAGAAAAAGGATTACTTCATTGACAATTTTCAAAAATTGCCACCCTCAATACACAAGGGCATAAAAACTCTTCGTATGAAGACTGTATTTGATGTACTCATCACTAAGGTACTTCCATAATGTGTATTTTTAATTTGTTACAGAAAAAAAACCCAGCTAAAATTATTACAAATAAGGAGAAAACAAGACTGCAAACAATGTATAACCTAGACAAAACACCTAAAAATCTTCCTGTACCCTTCCTTATCAAAGAGGGTGCAGTAGAAACCTCTCAATAAAAACTGAGTCTTCAGATACAGCTGAAAAAGCTGCACCTGACAGAATTAGAAAACTCAGTTTTGGCTAAAATGGTTTGTAACTTTCAAAACGGTAATCTCTATTGTCAATTATTAATGAACAAGAAGTACAGTACAAAATTCACAGACAAGAGTAGAATTTAACCCTGCTATAAAAACACAAGCTGTTCATAATGGCCTGTTCCTCCAAAAGTAAGAATCACTTTAAAAAAGAATAAAATCTGTGTGGGAATTCAAGAAAGGAAAAAAATAGAGCCTAAAAAGGCTTCGGTTCAAGTATGAGTCGCAGGGGATAAAGGATGCAAACTTGTCCTTAAAAGACGTGTGCTGATGTTCCATGAGTCCCCACTACTTCTGGACCAGAACACAAACCACCGAACAGTCTGTGTAATACAGTGATCCACTGAGGTATTTACTACTACCACTGTATCCTTCATAAATGCTTTAAAAAGTGGAGGGGCAAAGGGAGACCACATCAAATGCTGAATTCCAGTGTATAATGGAGACAATTTAGACTTGAAGTTCATTGCTGGGGGTAAGATAATCAGTTCCAAATTTTATGTTTTACAGAAAAAAAATATTCTACAAAAAACATATTATTAGTATCCAGCCAGCTTGGACTTAAAATACATTAAGATCATTCAGTATATTGGAACACCAAGACAAGTTTTTCAAACATCGCAAGTTTTACAGAATTATGAGACACTGCACAGCATGTAAGCAATCTTCCACAAAGCAGAGAGGGCAGCTGTACTTTGAACAAAATTTCAACAAACAGAACCTGCAAGGCCAGTCTACAGAAATAAATTATTTTAAAACACCACTCCTTAATTGAAAAAATCCCAGAATATAACTTTATTGTTAGGTAAATCCCATTTCTTTTTCTTAAAATCAATCAGAAAAAACATTTTGTAATTGCATTTGTGATAAAGAAAAGATTCACTCCTCCACACTTTGTACAGCTCTTTAATCTGAGGACTCTATCATGTAAATGTAAATGTATTAGCTAATTATTTTCCCCAAAAACATTAAAACAAAAATAAACTAAGTAGTGGACCCACATCACCTGAAGGTTTTGACTATAAAGACAGTTAAAGAAAAAAAGCAGTAAAAATGTTGTATCTGAAAAACAATTTGTAAATTATAACATATAAATTAAAACGTAACAGCTTGGAACTACTTTTCCTTTCCAACCTGGCAATGAATCAGTACCTCCATCCAACTGCACGAAATGTAAACTTACAAGGTACTGCCAAAACCAGTCTGCTCGCCTTTTTGTAGTACATCACCATGCAGGTCTCTCTAAAAAACAGAACTGGGTCCTCAGACTGGTCAACTGTAATGTACCCAAAAACATTCAAGTCCTGGCATCTTGAATTTAACATATTGTGATGCTGTAATCAGTAATGTAACTAGGAGACAAGGAACTGAATTCTGTCTTGGAATATAAACAAAAGGTGTGGATAGGTATTTTTCTGACTCAAATAAGGAAATTAAGATCAGAATTCAGATGAATTACATCTCCAATGAATAAAAAACCATTTTTATAGGCTTTTGGAGCAGATGTTCTGTAAGAATATAAGCTCATGCCTCCTCTTGAAAACAATACAGGAACATTTTGCTATTGAGATAACATTTACTAACCTTGCAGGGAAAGTTCTGCACTGCAAACTGCGCACTGACACTACTCATTCATCAGTAACTCCAGCATGCAAACCACTTGGTCACACTGGCTGTCTTCACTAACTTCTGCAGGAAGAACATTTTCCCAGTTTTACTTCTCTTCAGGTTTTTGATTTCTGAAATAACTGTTTTATTAATGTGTTTATTCAAATTCAAAATCCATATAAATATTCTAGGGAGAAGAAAACACGTTATGTGTTATCAGATTCCATGCTGTTCATGAATAAGACTAATACCAGGAGAGTGCATACTGAGATGAAATGAATTTTACATAGAAGGGCAAGGAGAAAGGTAAATTATTTATAATGTGCTAAAATATGCCTTATTTATTTGATATGGGAGACTTCCAAATTACCTTTAAACTGCATTTTAAATCATCAGGCTTAAAAATACTATTTCTATGATAGGAGAAAACCAGATAAAGTAAGCCTTCTTTTAAATTAGCCATAATAAGGGAATATGCTATAAAGAAGCCACCAGTGAATAGGGATTATGGAAAAGGGTACTGAGGAGAACCTTTCACCCACAATTACTGTATGTGAAGCCCCATCTGTAACTTAACTCTGGAATGTTTTTCTACTTAAAATGACCAGCATGCAAAGTGCTTTGCAGTTGTCAAAAAGGCATGTTATTTTAAATTCTCATAGTTCACTGGTAAGTAACACCTAGTATGAAAAAAAAAATTCTAAAATGCTTTTAGTCAAATCTGGACATATTGGTCTCCACAATTATTTGCTGCAATGCTTATAATATAATCTTAAAATTGATTTTTGAAGACTTAGGTTCCATATCAACATTCCTTCTTTCAGCAAGTCAGTCATTACTCAGCAACTGAGTTACTAGGATGGTCTCATTACCACCCTCACCCATAAGCAAATCTAATTTTATGTTAAAGTGCATAAAGAATTTTCCTCAGTGCTATTTAAATATGGTTATTTCACTTACACTTGAACTTGCATGTTCAGTACTCACAGCCTTATCAATAAAGGCTGGGTCTCAAAGAATCTGGTACAACTTGAGTACCTACTGCAGAAAGCCTTGACACAATTGTACACAGTTCTAGAATTTCACATTTCAAAGTTATAAACTAATCACTTATCTCTGGATTGTTGAGGACCACTGATAGAATTACTCTCCCAAACAAGCAAGGTCAAGTTATAAAAAAAATGCAGAGTAAGTGGTTTTGAATTCAGATAATATCTAAAGGTAAATAAATTAAAAATACAATGTATTCATTTGTTTAATTATAAATAGATCGGTTTTTACTATTATATATTCCAGCTACATCTCTCACACCTTCTAGGAAAGACCATATCTGGCAATAGTCTATTTAAATATAGAAAGCCAAAAATGCCAGGTAACTTTTAATAAGCACTACCATAAATATCTCCCAGATTACATCTGAAGATACTTACAAATAAGAAAACAAGTATCAAAGTAGGGAAAAAAACAAACAAAATTTAAAGAGAGGAAGCGCACTGAAATTTGTACATAGTAATTTCTCACAGTAACTTAATGTACTCTGGCTAAACCCATACAGCTGGCTCCTCTGAGGTGAAAAACCTTGTTTTCCTGAAGTGCAGTTGTAATCATAATGGTGGCAAAAAGCAGGTTTCCAGGTCATGGTACTTGAGATAAGGCCAGCGCCCATTTGAAACAATTTATCTCATAGAAAAGAAAAATTGTGAAACAATCACACAGTTGAAATATTACAATTTAAAGTTGGCAGGTTCCACTGGAACAAACTCTTCCTAGCTAATCTTAATATCTCCCAAGAACCTTTAATGATATCTTGAAAGAAACTAAAGAAGTGCAAACTGACTGCAAAGGGACACAAATGGAAAAACTGTGCTGTATAGTTTCAGGCAGCTGTACAAGCCTAACTAAACCTCAAGGTTTAAGTTCTGAATTGCAGTAAATATACTTGGACAGACTCTCCTGTGGAATTTAACTCAAGTAGCTTTTTGAAACTGGTTTTGCCATGGAAATTTTTGTCTGCAAGTCTAGCGCTCTTCCAGAAACAGAAGCAGTGCTAACAGTCCAGGAAGCCTACAGCAAAGGAAGCGAGGTATGGTGCTGAGGTCACTGCAATTTCAGAAGCTTTTCAGCCCTTTACGTGACTTCTTTCCAAAAGGGTAGCAACCTGAAGATTTCTCCTGTTCAACTCTACAGTATCTCCAAATCCACATGACGAACATCAGGATTTCGTTGCTGAAATAAAATTTAAAAACAATGTATTGAAAATATTCAAATACATTTTTGCACATCATTACAAGTAATGTACTTCTGGTATGATGCTGTCAACTGGATAACAAATCCCCTTTTTGAGTAACATAGGGACTATTTTAAAATGAGGAAGAGTTTCAACAAACATTGTCCATATTATAAGGCATTTTTTGAAAGCTAGGTCATCTTTTTACTTGAAAAATACTTTTCAACATCATGGATAAATTAGTTCTTATGCTTTATAAAGTATGGAGGAGCTCTCAATTTTAAAAAGGCAGTAGAGTTTTATATAAAACTGTTCAGATACATGTACATGTCCATATCTCACCTTCTTAAAGTTTGAACAGATACTTTCCTGAATAACAGGTAAGATTTTTGAAATAATTTATTCTATGCCACTGAAGCTATTTATAAAGATTCAGAATACTGTTTCTATTAAGAAATATTAATTTTCTGATATTGTAGAAATACATTATCATCATTACATCAATTGTATAGTCCATAAGAAAGTCATGACTTCAAAGTCATCCAGCATGTGAACATGACTAGTATATTCAGTAAAGCATATTCAATACCAACACAATCACTATATATATGCCTACACCAAAAAAATGTATCTATGTTTATAAAAAATTTAGACATGATCCTGCTCCTCAAAAACCATGCATGAAGAACTGATTCAGATAGTGCAATTAAATTCAAAAATAGTATTTTGACTTTTAAAACAGGACAACCCTAGGGATAGAAACTTAAACTAGAATATTTATGAAATATAACAAGCAAGGACAGACATGCTCTTGAGTAGTGTCTCATGGCCAGAAAAGACAGTCATGGCAGGACTGCATTTATCTGGAGGTCAATATTCTTGCAGTTCTGAATTCATGCCAGAAAGGTAAGACTGACAGCCTCAATATACCTACAAAATTAAAAATGGAAACAACCCTTTCTTGCATCTGCCAGAGGATATTTAAATAGCAGAATAAAAAAAAATCATATGAAAGCTGAGAGGCTTTTGTAAAGTAAAATAAACACTGTACGGCTTCAACAAGAGTGAAAGATGTTGAGTAGCAGTCCCATCACCCAGAAATATTTGATAGAATGCTAAGAACCAGTTTAAAAAAAAAATTTGCTTTTTTACAGCCAAAACAGAATTCAACAGCCTATAAATAATCTGACAATCTGAGAATACAGTAACAAAGACACATTCCGATCTGTTTAATAAAAATTTGTTCTATGTTGGTATAAAATGGAACAAAATATGCAACAAATGGATCAGTGGCAAAGGAAGGATTTGCTGGTGGTCAGAACTTAGTTAATAAAACTATAGCAAGAAAATCTGCTTTCATAATATCAGCCTCTTTCCCTCTCTCATATTTACAAATGAAATCCCAAAAATTAGATGCAGTGATAGTGTTTAAAATATATCACAGAATAAGCACTACTAATAAGCAGTTAAATTTACCTTCAGGTCCTTCTCAAGTCTGTCTACTTCAGCTCCCAGAGTGTCTATGATATTCTCACCATGCTTAAGCATAAAGGCTTCTAATTCTTCAAGGGTTTTCACTTGCTGAATTTCCTAGGAAGAAATTAAATTTAAGAGATTGAGATGAGGAAAAGAAAATAAAGGAATAACACTCCAGAGAGTCTTGACATATTTCAAGAGGGAGGAATAAAAAAAAAACCCTAAACAAAACACTTCAGCTTTTGCCATTTGCTCTCAAAACATCATCTGTTCTTACGTCTCAAAGACACAGAAGAGTAGCATCTATTCGATGAAAACAGCTGGCTCTATCATTACACCTGCATGTGATACAAAATCTTCTTCTATCTTTAATTGATTTCCTCCTTAACTTTCCAAATAAGTTTAGAGAATTTCATTCATTTTCTAGAAGTTTCTGAGGTATTCCTCACAGCAAGGCAGAGCAGGGTACCCCTGTGTATTCTTTCTCCATCTTCTACATTCTCGCTATTCCATTACACTGCCTACTCTGGGCATCACATAACCAACTCATCTGAAAGTCCATAAAGATTACCACAAACACTGCTGTAAATATGACTCCTCCATAATATCAGAAATTTGAAGACAATTGACAGGAACTCAGAATAAGAGACCATCAGCATATGAAAATGAAGGAATGAGATTAAGGAAGAAAGGATGTTATACTCCACCCTCCAAAAGACCACAGACATCAGCAGCACCAAAGCAGGTACTACAGCATTGCCATAGAATCTTACAATGGTTTGGGTCAGAAAGGGCCTTAAAGATCATCTAGTTGCTCCCCCACTGCCATGGACAGGGACAATTTCTGCTACACCAGGTTGCTCAGGGCCCCATCCAACCTGGCCTTAAACACTTCAAGAGACAGGACATCCACAATTCTCTAGGCAAACTGTTCCACTGTCTCACCACCCTGACCACCACAGGGGAAGAATTTCACCACAGTAAAGAATTTTTTTCTTATACCTCATTTATATCTATCACCTTTCAGTTTAAAGCCATGAGCTTTCCTTAGAGGTCTCACACCAAGCTGGCTGGAAGCCATTTGTCCTGTAGTTTATCACAGCTGCAGTATGTTTAGGATAAATAGGTTATTGCAAACAGATAATTCTTCTTGTGCATTCAAGTACATGACATCAACTTCTTTCTCCTTCTCACTACCCTAAAACTGACAAGGAATAATGTAATTGATCAAGCTTAAAAAATATTTCAACCACAATAACCCCTGACTATGATCATAGCAAGTCTAACAAGAAAAAAAACCAAGGTAATCTGAATGACAGCATTTCAACAAACATTTCACAACTGTAGAAAGAATAATGTTGACAGGAGTGCTAGTTGAATGAGCTGCTTATTTGAAAAAGTATAGATCAAAAGGCAAGCACAATGTTTGCCTTTTACTTTAGATGGCTGAATCCTACTGAAAGGACTGATGGTTTTATAGCTGACATGAGGTTACTAGGTGAAAGAAAAATGACCTGTGTTAGAAACAGTTGCCAACCTAGAAGCAATCACAACGATCCCTTCCAACAATACTAGAAGCATTGGAAGAACTAGCGAAGGTTGCATGCAATTGCCAAGGGAAATAGCAGGCAAAGAATAAAAGCTAACAAAGTGTTTAAAAGAAGACTAGTGTACTAAAAACTGCAACAGCAAAGCAACTGTCAATATAAAACCAGGCAAACTTGCAGTGCCTCACTGGTACAAAGCTGATAGCACTCTTCCTCTCAAAAATGTATTAAATTGAAATCCAGTAGATGAACAGATCAGATACTGCACTGTACATACACATACATAATTCTTAATTTGATATAACATGTTTTTAAAATGGGGATACTAATGGTTTAAAAAATTGCAATGTAAAATTTAAAGGTAAACTCTGGTAACATCTAAGTAGTGTTTAATGGACAGACATAAAATGCAGACATCTGTATTTCATTTTGAAAGGGTAGAAAAGAAAGAAGTCTTGTACACAAGCAAATGTACATAAGCAAGTTACCAGTGAAAACTGGTAAGGAAGCAAAACATTTTGCTCACTTAAAACTCTCCTTTTGATTTAGATAAATAATTATTTTCTTCATACTTCATAGGTCTGCCATATAGCAGAGACCAGTTCTGCATTTCTATATTGAAAAGAAGGATTAAGAAAAGCTACTCTGAACTATACTAAAATCAGAGACTGACACTTACTTAAGGATGGTTAATTTTTAAACATCACCAAAATGCTAAATCATGTGATGCAAGCAATCCATATTCACGCTGAGTCTGAATGGCTGGACCTGTAAACCCTAACACACTGCATCACCAACACCTAGGGCAAATGGGTCTGACAAAACAGATGCCTATTTGCAGGTGACAAGCTTCTAGTTTTAACTGCAGATCTTGTCATTCAATGAATATATTAGAAGAATTGTGTTCTCATCAAATATTTTTTTTTAGAAATCTGTATTCTCTAACAAAACAATTACAGAATATTCTGAGTTGGAAGGGACCCACAAAGGTTATCAACCGAAACACTTAGGTGAATGGCCCCTGTAGAGAGCAACCCCACAACCTTGGCATTGTTAGCACCTGGCTCTGAGCAACTGAGCCAATCTCAAGGGCAATGAGTTAAAAAAAAAAAAACCTGCCTTCGTCCTACTCAGGCACTTTTTCGGCAGCACATAGTATGATTCTCTGTAAGTACATTTAAAACACTAACACAAAGTAAGACCATCTGCAGCCCTTCAAATGAAGAAGTGAAATGTACCTCACCAACTTGCAAGTCTTGGGTTTAGAGGTATTTGAAACTGGAAAGTAAATATCAGATACTGGGGGTTACAAAAGTAATTTTTTACACATACTTGTAACAGCTGCTCAATGTCTTGTTTTTCCAGGTAAGACCGAGTAACAACACGTCCATCAAAGTCTACTTCTGCCTTGAATCTCACTTTGCTCATTCCCATGTCTGTGGCTTTAACATCATGAATTGCTCTGAAACATATACATTTTTAAAGAAAATGTAAAACAACATAGAACAAACCACTAGCTAGTTTGACTTCTCACGTTAACAATACTGTCACCGCAAAATGATCCTGTAATTTTAAAAGGTCACTGCCTCTGACAAAATATCCTCATTTTGCCCACCCATAGTTCCATTAAATACTGATTTACGTTTAACTGGTTACATCATTTCGACAGGTTTCTGCAACACCAACACATCTATAAATCACTGCAATAAAAGTCAGACTACTAGAAGCATCACACATTTAGAACTAGACTAACAGTATATTTTAAAAAAATCCACAATTAAAAGTGTAAGAACTTCCCTATTCTGTGTTAAAAGTTCAAGTCCAACTTATTTTCTACTGCAAAGAAGCTTTTGTACATATACATGACACTATTTAACAATCTTTAAGTACCCTCAATTCTGAGGAAAGGAACAATAACCTATTGTTAATCACTGAAAGGAAACGTTGCAATTATAGAAGTGTCCTTTCCTAAAGTTGGTAAAGGCATGATCTTTTGGAGAATTTTCAAAAACACATCTGACATAAGAAAAAGTTATGGATATTTTGTTTGGAACTGATTTGTGATCCTTCAGAAAATCACAGCTTATCAAGATACACCTGTTTGTAAATGCTGAAAATGTATATTTGTTTAAAGGTTCCTAATAAATACTAGAATATGAAAGCCCTAATGTTTATATTTTAGTCCTCTGAAAAATTCTGGTTTTCTGTAGCAGTTTTGTTCCAGCTGGTTGGACAAATTCTAATGTGTGACTATAGGTAGTAAACAACAAGCTCTTAATTTTTCTGGGATAAGAAGCAAACTCAGGACCAAGACATATGGCGATGCATTTCAAAAAAATTAAATAGTCAATTTTTCTCCTAATTATATTAGCAAAAACTCAGTTTATCTTTGAAGCCAAGAGCATTTAAAATTGCCACTGCAGAGTAAGTTTCCACATTTTTCCACCAAGGTCAGAAAAAATAAGTGGAGTCTAAAACATGGGACAAATCACAAAAGTTTCACATTTTTAAAATTCTTGCTTCTGACATTTTCAAAGTAAAACAAGCATAAAATATTTCAAAGACTTTTAGTTTATTAACAGAAAAGTGCAATCTTGACAATTTGGTAAATTCTAACACAAAATTTAGACTTAGCAATGCAGCTCACTTGATGGAAAGTACCAAACTTTACCTCCATTTATTTTGCTAAATTGTGCAATTTCACTGAATCTTTACATTTAGCATGCCCTTTGTCTTAATCAAATTTACTCTTCCCAACTAGAAATGCTTCTTTGCATCTGAATGTTTATAAATCAGAAATAACTTCACAGGCAGTGCAGGAAGAAAGCAGAAAGCATGTATGTTGGAAGGAGCCAAAAAAGAACAGGAGACAGAAACTTTAAGATGAACAATCACAGGACATTTTTACAGAATACTTCTTGTAATACTCAGGGGAGAGGAGAGGTAAGCATATTAAAAAAGAAATAGATCATGAACTAAATATAGAGACACCAAAACATACATCTTAGTAAATATTTAAGCAGATTAAAAGAACTTTCAGCTTACTGGTAGCAATAAAGTCTTTCCAGCTCCATTCCAATTTACACAACTATTCCGTGGGAAGGTATCAAATCGAAACAGTATTAATGGGAGTAAACTAGATGGCATCAAACTACCTCATCACAAAGAGGGTATTTAAGATAACAGATGTGGTTAATGAAGAGAATTTGGAGCCATGTGACTCAAAAATGTTGAAGACATATCAAGTGCCCATCAGAGCTAAGCAAGAAGATAGTAAGTGATATTTGAGATTCTCATTAAGCAGCAGCCTGATAAAATTCAGTGAAATTATGCATATTCTATAAATGTGAAAGAATTTGTGCATATAATCTGACCAGGAAAGATAAGACAGTGAGTCAAGAGGAGAAAAATCACTAATCATTCAAAAATACAAATGTGTATGCTAAAGCTTAAGCTACAGAGCTTGCTTATGGAAACTTCTGGATGGTTAGTAGACAACATCAATTCTAACTAGGGAAAAGAGCAAGTTTCACATTAATGAAAAATTTGTCAGAGAACATCAAGTTACTGGTTTTGAGCAATTGGTTGTAATACTTTTGGGTTTTGTCCAAACCAGAATGACAGATTTTCCAGCACAACAGAAGCACAACTACCCAACAGCTGTTACAATGAAGTAAAATTAAAGATGAAACTGTCACTAAGAATAGCGTATGCCTAGGAATCTCTGATTAAATTCCATAAGAACAGAATCAGGACAAAGTCTGTACCACATCACATATTTTATTTCACAGTTATGAAAGGCTAATTTCCCACAGTTCAGTTAAGCTGACCACAAGAATGATTTAGGCACCAAAGGTGTCAATGAGAGTCAAGAATGGAATGTAAGCAAGATTATATTAGTACAACAAAGCATTTTCCTACTAATAGCAGAGAAGCATATTGGGTATCTAAATGGAAAAAAATGCTTCTAATCCAGCAGGTTCCATAACTTATATTCAAGAGTAAAAGGAACTAAGAATAACTGTGAAGGCAAACTAATTTTTCATCTTGCAATACTGATGATAATTAAAACAAAAACAAACCAAGTTAACAACACTGTGCCAAAATTTAAGAACAGTAAACAAGTCCATCCATTTAACTGAGGACAACTTCACCTGACAACTGAAGGTAAAATAGTGAGAAAGGTGGAGAGAAGAATTATATACTAAGAATACTAATTCCAGTCATTAAGATTTTAGGGAATGTAGTCTTGTCAAACAATCCTGAAAAAAAAAAAAAATTAAAGTATCAAGATTTAGTTGAAAAAATAACACCACCACAGAGATTTATTTTAGTAGGACAGCAGTTAGTATTGTCTGATAATCAAATACTTTATAATTAGCAATGGACCACAATGTTCAGGCAAGCTACTGCTGGAATAGTAAGTTAAGTGGTGGTGCTGATGGGGGCTGAGGGAGTAGATATCAGAGCCCCTGGATCCTTTTGTCAATTTGGATCTAAAATACCTTCTGATGAATACGAAATGATTCCCTAATATGTCCCCTTCCGATTTGGCAAAACGCATCTGAAAATAAACACTGCAAACCATGCCTGAAAGAACAAGGGAGGAATATCCTGGGAACAGCAACTGCAAAAAGCATTGCGTTGAGAACTGAAAACCCTGAAAGGTTGAAATAAAAAAGCAAATATTAGTCACAGCTTTAGAAGCCGACCAGTAATCAGGAGCTTTTTCTTTTACATTTGGTGTCAGTAAGATACGTAAGAGCAGAACACACTACTACACATCTCCATTTAAGAAAATGCTGAGAGTTTGAACGTTCAAGAAAATGCTGACACTCTTAAAAGTCCAAAGCTTATGTTGATGAAAATATACATGTAACCCTTTGAAGAAATAGTTAATGTTAAAAGACTTCCTCATTTCAGTTGCTCCCATTTTTTTCATATTTCAGCCTTTGGTTTGTTTGTTTTCAGCTTTTTCCCCAAATTACACACAAGGGTAGCAAGCAAGGGTAATATAAGTTTACATCACAGAGAACCGAGATTAAGACCAGATGCTCTATTAGATGATGTATGTTAACCAAGCTAGAGATAGTAGGCTTGTTATAAGAACTTGGGCAAAGACAAACTCGGCACTAAAAGAAATCAAAGCTGATAACGTAATGGATCTAAGAAAGACATAACTGAAGACAAAGTGCATACAGAAGGTATGATAAGCACCTAAACATGTTTCAGCTTCTAACCTCAAGAAAATAAAACCACACAGTTTCTCACGAAGTCTTTACTTCTTTTATTATTCACGCTTTTTTAAAATTAAGGTACTTCTTGTTTTAAAAAAAAAGTCTACAGCAAGAAGAACATGAACTAATTCTGCTCTGTTGAGAAGTTAGAGCCACCTACAAAATAGAATACAATAGAAAATGGTACTTGGCCTAGGAGAAATTTTATTATTTCAGCCTCAGACAAGCAAAAGCCACCTGTGCACTTTGAAAAAAAGAACTACAGAAGTCATGTACCAATAGTCATGTGAATTCACCTACTCTAACACAGCACTGTTGACACATCCTTCACCATTCAGACTAATCCAGGGCCATCACAAATACTCAATTTACTTACTGACATGTGAAAATACTAACAGAATTGTATTCCAAATAGGAATCTTGTTTAGTTTCCGGAATGAAGTGCATGTCGTCCAGACCTCTTGCTTGGAACTGTGAGGATGCAGCAGTTAGTTTCTTTCAAGTACTCTGGTATTAACTAATGGGCATGGGTTTTTTATCTTCACAGCTCAAAAATTACTACAAATAAAAAAAGCACTAGAATATTTCAGCTGATTTACATAGAAATATATTCCTAAGTAAAGATGAAGAAGAAAACAAAAAGAAGTTTGCTTCTAAATCAAGGTTAATAGGGTTAAAGCTAAAATAGCTCATTGAAAAGCATTTAAGCAAGATTTTAGAATTACAATGAGCTGTAAGTTTACTACAAATTGCAGACTTGCAAAGGAGAAATTAGCATTGAGTTAATTTTTTAAGCATGTAACATGCAGAATCCATTGCATCATAATACTACTGTAGCACGTCCTGCCAACTGCTACATAATTCCACACACTGAATATTAACAGAATTTAAGTATTTAAGCACTAATAAACTGTTCAAGAAACATAACAGTATCTTTTAAGCACCTGCATTTCATGCATTTGAAAATAGTTTTGTGATGGCTTTCTCATTAAGCCATTGTCAATTCCTGTAATTAATGTGGCTGTTAGAACATATCTGCAATGCTATTTTAGCTGTTGAACACCCGAGAGGTACAAGTATTCACTTACTGGAAGTTTTAGCACAGAAAGAGAAGTTAGCAATAATAAAGATTCTAGAATCCCAATACAGAAGATTCCACACTAAAAATAATCTTGCCAGACTTCTCTCATTAGATGTTACTTTCTTGCTTTTTGCTGCTCATAGTAGAGACTGAGCTGTAAAGATCCTTACCTCACTACAGGATCACTTTCCAGTAACTCGGTGAGCCGCTGCAGTTGTTCAGGTTCAATGGATCGTCCCAGCAGGGCTTCAGTGTTAGTGTAGATTAGAAATGCTGAGACAGTTCCTAACAAAGTTCCAACACCTAGAGACCCCACGCTGTCATAATACGGGTTTCCTAAACAAGATATGTCAAATTAGTTTCACAGAGTATTTCTAAAATATAGCAGAGAATTCCAATTTCACACTTAAAAGAGTACATAGTTTTGAGGGGTTTTCTGGGTTTTGCTTTTTAGTGAGATTTTTTTGGTTGGTGGGGTTTTTTTTAACTTCTTTTTTTAATTCAGTGGAGATTTTCCTGCTAAGGAACATGATGAACCTGGAAGAAAACAAGCTATCTAAAATAAATCCTTAAGTCCCTCCTGTCCCTAGACCACTCCTGTCTCCTGCAGGACTAAATAACGAGTGAACTCTTGTCTGTAGATGTGTTTCTATATTAGTAAACATAAATTTATACACAAAGTATACACCTAAACACAGGTAGCAGCACAAAATCCAGTGTCCTTTTATCAGTAACTCAAAAATTTGCAAGTATTAACCATTTCTGGAATACAGTACTTATTAATAAGTTTCAAACACTTATGTTCAGATCTACAGAAATAGTACTGTGTTTTTAAGCTGATGAAGGAAACTAGAAATGAAATTTTAAAATTACTACTATATAAAAAATAAAACTTGCAATTAAGTCATTAGAAGCCACAAGAAACAAAATTCCAATATTTATTGTCTTAAAAAATCAATACTTAAAAAGGGATGAATAAATAATCATCCCTCTTTAGAAAACTTAAGTATGCAGCAAAGACATACATTGAACCACTTGCTGTACAGATCATCCTATGTGTAGTAAAAAATAACTTAGTTTGTATGACAAAACAGCTCAAAAATCTGCTTACAGAATACAAGTATCAGAAAAAAAGAGCAGAGGCGTATTTGTCAACCAATACAAACTAAATGCTCTGTGTTCGCATCACGCATGGGAAGAAATACAGATTCTGCTTGCCTCTGTGCAGAATTTTACCTGTTAAAGAAGTCAGACCCATACAGGTAGCAGCTACAGCCACACTCAGAACTGCTGCAGCATCCTCCAGTAACACCACATTGGTACTGGGATCACGACTCTGCACAACTGTACATACAACAAAAAAAATTACGTTGCTTTGAAAGCTTAGTTTTACTACATTATGCACAGTACTTAAACTATAAAAACAACAGCAATTTAAAAGAACAATTTATGCAACTATATAGGTGTAAACTGAATTCTGGCACATGCACACACTTCTGAAAGTATTTATACATACACAGAAAAAGCCCAATTATGGAAGCTTCTCAAAAATGTTAGAAAAATTAAAAGGGGAATTCATCCTGAAAAATACATGCACTTAGCCAAGTATTTAAGCAGTGCTCTTAAATGAACAGTTTTCACCTAATTTGTAAAACGTTATTTGTTAGTAGAATAGAAAATAGATCAATAAAGGGAAAAGGAAAACAGAAAATTGTTTCTATCATTATGCAAACAGTAGTGAACAGACTGTGTTTTAAATAACCACATACCTTACTGCTACAATGATACATACCATATTGATAAAATGAGAGACCCTTGGCTCGAGCACTCCTCCGAATTTCATTTATAGCAACAAGCAGGGTGGCTGAAACAACAAAGTTGTTGCTGAAAATTGCTAGAGGCAAAAAGACTTGTTTCCATTTTGAAAAGAGGGAACCTTTCTTTATATCATAGCAACAGATCATCAAGAAAGCTCTGATTATTGATACTTTGAATAAAGATAAAGCATAGTTGCTTTCTTTTCTACATGTGCATCTCCCATACAAATCGGAACAGTTATATTCATTGGTAGTTTAATACCAAAAAGGCATTCCACATCTACTTTCCAAATTACGTGTTCTTCAACTTCTTATTATATAGACATATATAAAAAAGAAAAGTTTTCACATGTTTCTTTTTGTTTGTTTACAAGTATTTGCAACAGAGCTCAAAACTTCACTGGGTAAGCAAGGATCAATTATTACTGTAATTACTGACACTGTAATCTTAAGAGATTACAAATACTTAAAGAGAAACTTGAAACTGCATACCTCCTTCAGATACCAATGACCCTGCTAAAATGCAGTATGCCTGTATGGAAAAAAAAAGGAACAGTTACTGTATTATATGCATATTTCTACAGAACTCTTCACCACAGGCTATCCAAATGTAGCATTCCAGACCCACATTAGCCACTGTGCCATATAATTTTCCCTAAACAGAAGGAAACCAATAATATTTGACTCATGCAATACATTCCAAAACAGGAAAGGAGGACCTCTTGGTGGGGGCTATAAAAGGAAGATGCAGGGTTTAGAGAACAGTTCATTTTGCTCCAAGATCAACTATAGTTTAAAAAGATTTTTTTTTCTTAAAACACATTTTCGTTAAAAATGGTTTGAGTTAATTGTGTTGGGATTCAAACTGACTCAGGAAGTGAATTTCAGACTATGCCACTATTTTTTTATTGTTTTAAATACAATACCAAACAAGATTAGCTTACCCACAGAAGAGATTCTACAGGATGAGGGTGGAGTAAACCCATGATCCCATGATACCAAGAAAGTCCTGCCCCCATCATGAAAATGCCAACTCCACTAATCAGGGAGGCAATGTAGCGCATATTTGTGAAACCATACCTAAAAGAAAGGAAAGAAAATTATCTCAGAAATATAAGATTCTACATCTCTACAAACATACCTCAAAGTTTGCCATCAATTTTTACATGCCTTAAATTCTCATCATATGACTTGGCATCTATTTAAAACAAAGCAGCTAAATTCAATCTAAGCCAAAGGGAAAAAAGAACCTACTTCAAATAGGATATCTAATACATGCAAGGGCATCAAGCATAAATATTTTTCTAACTTGTTTTTAAACAGCTGTAGTAGCTTTTGTACAATGATTGAGGATTTTACAACTGCAAAAAAAAAAATCAAACCAAACAACATTCATGTCAGGTTTAGATTTTAGTGAAATGCTACCTCTATATGAGGACTCTAGTTTTGTGAGCAGCCAGTCTACATAATTCATAATGCTAATCTAAAGGGAATAAAATTTATACATCTCTCAGTAGTACAGCTAGCTATACACATTCAACACTTGCAGTTTTTACATGCAGTGGAAGAATTAAACCAATATTAAAAGTATGTATTTGTTCTTTTTTTTCGTTTTAACTCCATCTACAAACAGTGCATTTCTTTTGTCTATATTGAGGAAGAAGGGAAAGAAGTGAGAGGGAAAAGGAAGATATGAATATTTGCACAAATGTAAGATTTAAATTTTTCAAATTTTAATGATGCTGTTAATGAAAAAAAGGGTAACTAATTCCATAAATCAGATGTATTTTTGAACTAGTGCTTACAGAATGAATGACTTGCCCAAACATATGAAGAGTAAAACAGGTCAACATCAAGAAAATATAATGTACAGTTATAACTTTCATGAACTTGTAATAATTTATCAAGTAATATCCTTATTACTAGATAAAAACAAAGAGCAGTTTATGTCAAACACAACTCCTTATGGTATAAGTAACTGGCTCACATAGAAGCACTTTGTTAAAAAAAGGAAGAGGGCAGTAATTTTTATTTTTTAAAAAATCCTGTGATTCACATGAACAGTGCATAAAAACAAAGTAGATCTATTAGCTGGAAGAGGCAGAAGAGCCCAGAACAACTTAGAGAAATAGTGTCAATTAAAATAAAACATAGCAGAAGCATACCACAAAAAAAACCCAAAACAAAACAAAAAACAACAGCAACAAAAAAAAAAAGGCAGAAAACCAACCAAACCATGCACCAAGTCACTGAAGCTACAACTCCTGCAGCTTGAAAGAAAACCCTTATTTTATCTGTTGTAAAATCAGAAACAATACATTTCAGAAATGACACAAAACAGCAAATTAAAAAGAGCAAGGTGATGCACAAACAAGAAGCGATCTTACTCCTCTATATAGTTACCAAAATCTTTATTTACTCAAAAAGCTTACGGATGACTAGGGTCAGGCGTCCTTGCAGACTGACTGATGCCCAAAGCTAGCAACGCCTATTTAAGACAAAGGTTAAAAAAAAAAAAAATTAGAAACATTCTCTATCAACTCAACTTGAAAGGTAAAGGCAGATGCAGTTTGTTGAACTGCATATATGCTTTGCTACTGATATCTTATTAGAGCTGGAATATAATCCTCAAAATCTGTCATCTAAATCTACCACTCCCAAAAAATTGTTAGTTATACCTACATATATAATACATACAAAATTATATGGTGTGTATATATAATTACTGTTAATTAAAATTTTAGAATTGCAACTGAAAATGAACATTACATGCAATCACAAGTGTTACTGCTGAGCTTCAGTGTGAAGGAATGAAGCTGCTCAGGGAAGAAAGCTATTTAAATAAATCCCTCTTGAAGAGAAATTATACTGAGAGTGTGGTGTAGTATGGTGAGGACATAACATTTAAAGCAGTAACTACACTGCAACTTTTCAGCATATTTTGAAGGAAGAAATAACCCCTTGCCATCTAAATTGCCTATCTAGGATATATTTAATTAGACATGTATTAAGTTGTTGATGTAATAAGTTATAAATCTAGACCTGAATTTCGCAAAGCACATGTTTTGTTTTAGGACTATGGATAACGAAAGTAACAAGTATTAGAATACAGATACTTTAGTCTTAGCAGCAGCAAGCTGCTTTGAGGTAGCAAGGTTTCTCCTGTGTTTTGTCCCAAAACCACACACTCAATTATTTGAAAAAACAAAACAAACCCTCCACATTTCAGTGGAACGTTCAACTTTGATATTTAAAAAACTATTAAAAAAACTATTTAAAAGAATAGCTCTTCAATGTATATAATACCACTATCAAACTTGGTTTACCTGTACATTGACACACTCAGCCAAGTGAAAAATCACACACTTCAAGGCTGGCCTCCCCATAAATTTAAGTATTATCAGTTGAATTAGGAGCACCCCGCCTTCACGTCTGGAACAGCTGAAAGGTTGTGTAAAACCATCAAACAAAATGTGCGTCCTAACTCACTCTTTCTGGACAGAGAAGCATACTAGGTCCGACTCAAGCAAAAAGTTTGCCAAAACTATGTTAACAGACTTTTCAAGATATTCAGTCTGCTCTAAGGTTCCATAGATTTCTCAAATTTGGAGGAGCAACAAGACTGCTGCCTTTTACGAGTCACAAGCTACCCAAGGACTCCTCTTTTTTGAGCTGCAGGAGCCTTTCTTTCAACCCTTTCTTTAAGGGTTGATTTTTTCCCCACAAAGCCTTGCAATATCATTTCAAAGTCTCATAACACATGCTTCAAGCATACTATCAAAAACAGTGGAAAAAACAACATTAATTTCATCCCTGCACATTAACATTACATGCCCAATTCTGAGCCTGCCACTCCACTTATCAAAGTAAATGTGCCACGTATGTGGCTACTTGTGCTGTCAGAGGATGATAAAGTAATCTAGGAATAGAAAAAAAAACCAAGACGCTCAAATTCTCATCATTCTTCTACCTAGAGATGAGTAAGTAACAAAGTCTGTCATTGTATTACAATAACTGACAGAAGAAGCATTTCAAGTTAACATTGAACCAAAACATTAACCAAAATCATCTTAGTTTCAAGTACCACTCATGATCCATGAAGTAGCTGAGTAGAGTTCTTACTGAAACTCCTCTCTTTCAACTTATTTCCAAAAAATCTTCAAAATCTACATTCTGACTTCTCATTCTTACATTAATACAAATTAAAAAGCATCCTATTTTTTTTTTTTTTAATTTAAGTGCACTACAACTACGGTATCTGTCTTTATTCCAAGTTTTATTACAAGTACTAACTTCAGCAGAATGGAAAAAATACTCACCTGGTTACATGTGTCTGCTAAAGAATGTATGGCTTCTGAAAACATACTTGCAGAACCCGTGTAAACCCAAGCAAGTAGCTTAAAGAAAAAATTCAACCCATTTCTGAAAACAAACAGAAGAAATAACAGAATATTTGATGTTTAATATTTTCAAAATATAAGCAAAACCACAAGTGCTGTATAATCATGCATTACCTGCCAGAAAGTGGTAAACTCAAATATCAGATTAATAATTAAAGAGCTGTGCAGACAGATAACTCATACAGATTTTCCGCATGGTTACTGTGAAAAAAATCCTTTCAGCTAAACTTGATAAAGATACACAATTTATTTTTCAAAAATCATTTGGGACTTCTAAGCAGTCCCAAATAAGTTACACTTCCTGAAAACTACCATCACACTCACTACTCAGAAAAACTAATTTTCTACCAGTGGGAGAATACAAGTCTTAACAACTTCCTTTTCTATTATTTCAGTCCTTTGCCTCCTACACATCCTCTCCCAATTCTTTAGTGCAAGGTTCCCTACTTCAATCTCAGTCTGAGCCATTCTCAGTAGAATACAAATGTAAGACAAGAGACAGGAAGACGAGGCTGTCACCAGATTACACTGTAAAAATTATCTATGGAACTTCTCCATTAAGATGTTCAATGTGAATGAAGAAGACATTTTTACAGCTACTGGAGTAAACACTGTCCTATGTTGCCCAAAGGTAACTATTAGCACTAAAGTCCAAGTCTACATTCTCACTTCAAACATTATCAGAATCAGTAGGTTAATTGCTACAGTCATATTGCACAGAAAATCAGACTAGAGAATTATAATATCCTTCTCCTTTTTAACATGAGTTTCATTTATCCCAAATTTTTTTAAGCATCTAAATAAATTGTTATAAGAAACTTCTAACAACATCTTCTAGTGGCATATTTTAACAACATGTGCCAGAAATTATATTCAAGTTAGAGGAAGCAAACCCAGCAGATTCTGAGAAGGCAGCTAAAATGCCCTGATTTGGTTGGAAACAAAGTTACATTTTACATCAGTGACCACCACTTCAGAAAGTATTTCCTCTATTGTACGGAACCGAACTGACTAATTTAGCTACCTCATTTCTATCTGCGTGGACCTGAAAACAGGAAATCTTAACAGAACACAAACCAAAGCTATTAACACAGTGTTCCAGGGCAGCTGGTCTATACCCTCACACACAGATCCATAGAACAACTCTGCTGTTGACTGAACTGCATTTCATCCTCACTGGGGAAGCCTGAAGTTTGTTAAAAGTCTACCAAATAATTCTAACTGCAGAAGTTCAGACAGATTGATTCTTCATGAGACAAAGCCAAAAGCCTTTAAAAAGATCAGGACCACAAGCAAAGGAGCACTGATGGTGACCTTGACTTAAATCTCTGAAAAGTCATCAGATATTTGAGTTCCAGGAGTAGCCTGAACGTCTGAAAAAGCTCCAACAGAAAGATGACTGAGCAACACAACTATCTCTGCAGACTTCTCCTGGCCCGGCTGCCAGGCATTCATGTATACCAACACCCAAAAATCAAAAGGTATTTATGAAGTGAAGAGAATGCAATGTTTACAGCAATGCTCCACCTAGAAAGCAGGAGGAAAGGTCCGTTTTCTCTGTATGAGTGCAAGAAACAGAAGGTAGAAATGACCGCAACACCCCCAGTCATTTTTTTCCATTAGAAACATCCATACTAAAAATTCTTACATGTTTTTAACTTAGAAGGCCAGTTACTAGTAGAATACTGAACAGTTACTAGTAGAATACTCAGTAAAAAGGGAGGTTTTCAGTCATATGAGCTTTGTATTTTTCTCCCACAAATAAAAGAATATAGTTTTGCAGAAGCTCAAAGAGTTACTTCCCACTCAAAACATTTTGGTTTCCTGGACCAAAAAAAGTATTTTCCCCTCTTTCTACTATGCTTGGTTATATCAGTAGGGTCTTTAAAAATAAATAGCTTTTATAAAACAAAATATATTTAAAAACTGCAAGGTTTCATGGCAAGTAATTTTTAGCCTTCATTTCCTGAGAAAAACTTAACACACTACCTCCTATTTCATACCAGATAGCCTCTGTGATCATTTGTTTTACATCAGAATCATTAACTTAACCTTGTTTCATTCAAACTTGTGAAAGGTAAAAAACTCCAAAAATATCCCCTTTTCAATTAGGTAAGAAAACAGCTAAATAACAGTATAAAGAGAAAAGTGAATTTTTTTCTGTTGGTTATATGGAAGATTGTATGAAAAGCTTCATCTCAAGAAGGAGCAAGAAAAAAGGACAAATTTAAATACCTGCTTCTTCACATCATTCAAAATTTAAATTTTTACTTTAGGAAACTCTATAGTCTGATCAATTCTAAAAAACTGCTCTTCTCTCATCAGAGATATATTCAATACCTGATCGCTATGTACTGATGAATGCATTTACATAAACTCTCTCCTATCAACAATAAATAGATAAATCTATTAATTTCAGGTACAGACACAGGTATCTTTATCTTAAATATACACACTGTTCCTATTTCCAGGACAATATAAATAAATTGCTTTATACTTGCATAAACAAAACATTATTTTTTTTTACTTACATGCAAATAGCTACCATTACCACCTTCCCTGGTCCCTTGAAAAACATAGCTGCTGTACTGGAGCGTGGCTACGTAAAGAAATAACAGATTATTTAATAACTAAATCTAGACCTCATGAGACACCTACCATAAAAATAAAAATTAAATTATTATATATTAAATTATTCATTATTAAATTAAAAACTTTGCACTACCCTGTATTGCAAATGTGAAGCTACAGTTCTTGAAGGCAACTAATTTACTACTGAATGTTCAGCCAAAGTGCAGTTGGGTCTTCCATATTTCTACAAATGGCTGGCTGTAAAAAAGATAAATCTCCAACAAAGTCTCCAGCAGAGGCCACTGCAGCCATAAGGCCCAGAGCCTGCTAAGGAATCGTTCTATACACCCAAGCACCTGGATCTAGGGTATGTGTCTGCTTAAGCAAAGAGGAAGGGCCAACAGTGCATAGACTAAAGCGCTCATCTTCTGGGGTCTTTTTCCTTAAAGAAACTTACTTAGGTTTTTTTAATTAACAACATATTCACTACACATATTAATAGGTTATACATGAAAACACGAGTACAGATGCAATTCTGATAAGAAGGCAACTGAAAAAAAAAACCCTTCTTACTGGTGAATTACGCTGTCACAGTAGGAACCAATTCAAGCTGTCATCATAACATTTACTACTGCATATCAGATATAGATCTGGTATACTACAGCGCAAATAAATCTTCCAATAATATTCAGTTACACAAATTTTCCTTCAAAAGGTGCCATAATACATTTCGTGACACTTTTCTAGCCAAATACTTGAAAACGTCCTTACCTTAGTATTTCCAAAGAACTCCTTGTATTCCCACAACAGCCTTTGGTTTCTAAACAGATCTGCAATACAAAATTAGTATCATGAGTATGTACTAGTAACCAGTAGTTTCAGGAACTGAAGTCTACTTTTTTTATGCAGCAGCCAACTTCTAATAAGAGCAACATAATCTACCTGTGAAAAAATTCCTCTCTTGATATTGTTAATCAGAAACACATGTTGTTATATACTCATGCAAAATGCCAAATACAATATGTTATGATCCTATACATTGTTACCATTTCTACCAACAAATGATAATGCACAGAGGGTAAACCTCAATACACTTCTGCAAATTCAGGCATTATATTTATATCCAAAAATTATTCTTCAGGACAATAAAAATTTTGAGGCTCCTGACTGCACTTTCAGTACACTTAACAGATACCGTGACAGGTGCCTGCAGTTCTAGCCTTTTTTGCCAGAAGGGTGTTCTAGCAGCACAACTGTTTAAAAAAAAATTGACCTCTCATTTTAAGGCGTACAACTGCACTAAGTATCTTGAAGCAGTATTGCCNAGCAGCACAACTGTTTAAAAAAAAATTGACCTCTCATTTTAAGGCGCACAACTGCACTAAGTATCTTGAAGCAGTAAGTATCTTGTGTGATTTTAACTGACTAGACAGATCCAAATACATTAAAAACTACTGATTTGGCTGTACATGTTATTGATAATATCAGAAAGCATAACAAAAATAACATTACACAAAAATATATTAGTTGGCGGTACTTCTCCCCTTCTGAAACACAAAGGCAAGCTGAATTCTTTTCAGAGATAAAAATTAATGAGTAACGGTATGGTATAAAGATTTGGATCAGTTTTAACTCTTTTCAAAATTAGAATTAGAAAACTATTAGAAAAATTAGAAAAAACACAAAGGCATTGAAAATGTAAATTATCATCTAGAAATTGAAAGCCCCCCCCAAAAGAGTATGACTATAGATCTCAACTGAATGTACATTCTTGCTGTAGCACAAAGATAAATTGCAAGATAGTAACAGACTGTATCTGCAGATAGTAACATGTTACTCCAAGATTATGCCATAAAACCTAGTCAGCAATTGCTAGTTCCAAATTTACATGTTCTCAATGAAATAACACAATCTGGTGGATTTCTAATAATCATACTTGATTGTTACATTTCAAGTTATTTGAAAACTCTGTACTCACTTTCTCTGTACTTGATCTCTGCCTCTTTACGCCGTTTTCTTTCTCTGGCAAGAGCCTCTGGACTACCCCAAACTTCAAGAGACCTGCATGAAGTAAAAGTAACTCAACAATGTCTCTATTCATGCAACTTTTTTTTCAAGCATAAAAACATGCCCTCCAATTTTATATACACAAAGTAATTATTACAAAAATCAGGACATAAAATTTGTTCTGATAGAAAATGAAAAACATTATTGCCCTTTTACATTGCAAACCTGACTTTTAAAACTCTTTTGTCTCTCTCATCATTCATTTAAAATGTTCTTACTTTGCCTCTACATCCGATCTCAGGTACACGGTGAAAGTCTCAGTGTCATCATGAGGACTTCGTCGCTTAATTTTCCTCAGCTGGTCTAAATCACTAAGGAAAGGGGACAAAGAGTTTAGTGCAAGGAAAGGATCATATTGTTCTAATTTGACTTTTATGTCTAGGTGATGTTCCACAATTTTGACATTACTAATCTGCTGTACAAAAAAAGTGAAGTTGTCTACTTCAAACAGAACAGATAGATAACATGAAGCAAGTGATCCCTAGGAGGCTATTGAAAACTACTGTTTTTCAAATACAGAAGTCCAAATCATGTCTTCATACTATAAAATACTGAAGACAAAGTATTAAAACACTATATAATATCCAATGAATGATCTCTATGTAACTGATAACGTGCACATTGTTAAACAAGCAGCTTTATGAATTATCATCTCTAAATGGAAATCAGAAGTTATGTGACAAGAAAAGTTAACAAATTTAATCCAAAAATTTACACTCCCAGCACAAGCTGCAAAAGGCTAAAGATAACAAAGCTACTTGGGGAAACAGATAAAATTTCCTGGGCTGAGCTACACATTAGGGCATCTACACCATTATGTAAAAACAGGTGAGGAACAGAGGTGTCTCCCCCCAACTAGATTTATGGTCTCATAGGTACAAATAAACTACTTTAAGAAGCAAGTAATGAAACACGAAAATTAAGTGCAAGCTTCTAGTCCACTGTAAAACTAAGCAAGAACAAATTTCAGCCACTTACAATTATGTATACCACAAAAGCATTTAGAAAAAATTGTTGTGCAAAATCACTCTACAATCACAATTACTTCTCATGCACATATGAACAAATATTCAGAATTTAAATCTCAACATAAACCCATCATACCTGGATTTAAGACAAAACTCATTTATTGCTCTGACTCCAGTGATGAAGTTATTCTGTGTGTATTTTGGTCCATACTCTCTTTTTTTAAGGACTGCTTTCACTTAAATAAAGAAATAGATACACAAGTTAAGTCACTCATGGAGACTACAGCAGAAACTTCAAAAAGTAACTCGATCTAGCGTCATATTGTGATATCTCTAAGTGGAAATCTGAAAAACAATGTTTGCCAGTGATACAGAAAATTGACAGTGAAGAGCAAGGTATCTTCCTCATTGTGGAAATGAGTAAGAGTAGAATGATTTACCTCCAAAAATGCTACTTACTAAGCTGCAGTTCAGGGTTCTCAAACCTAACTGCCACTGTCAGCTACTTCTCCAACTTTGATGTCAGAGATGGTGCTTGGCTACATAAATAGCATTCAAATACAGCCAGTTGGAAACCCTTGGTCTAGCCAACTGAAATACCAACAGACTGCTCCACCTCTATTTTTTCCAATAATCAAGTCCAGCTTCTGCAATAAGACTTTTGACCCTTGCAGAGCATACAGAGAAATGAGGCAGACTGTATACATCATTTTTCCAAACTATTACTTTCAAAATTAGTACTCTTAACATTGGGCATTTATAACAATTAAAAACATTAATTCTTTATTTATAATGCTTTTTAGATCTAGATGTACTCTTATCACATCAGATTTTCATGCACAAGGAAAAGAACACCACACACATTCAGAAAAATTATAAATGGAATTTTAAATTTATGCATTGTTTCCCTCTTATCTGTATGTACATAACTTCATCTTATTCTCAAATGTAAATCACTATATACTAACATGCATTAAAAACGTGCTTATTGTAAGACTAGTTACATTTGGAAGGATGTAACACAACCAATACTGTAATGTAACTAACATTACAGAATACAACTTAAAAAGCTCGGATTCTACTGGTGAGAAGACCTTAGAGCACACATGAACTTCAGGCGTACCACAGGATTGATATGATTTCTACAGTTGGTCCAGAGTTACTCCTCACAGGATACTTACAGAAAGATACTGCTTTTTAAGACTTTGAGAAAATTTTTCCCAGAGTTCTACATTGTCTTATTGAAGCTTAGCAACAAAATGCACTATCAGTACAGGTATCAATATTTATCATAATAATCTAAGTTCTCTCATCCAGTTTGAATTTGAACAATTTTTTAAGTCCCTGAATAACCACATTCATCCCACAAAGCTTCTGAGTGAAGGTGATGAAAAAAACTTAAGATATTTTCTAAAAACAGTACACCATTTACTAAGATTGGAACAGGTTGATAATTTTTAATCAAGAACACTCTCATCGTTAATTTTTAAAAAATACACACCCAAATCATATTAACCTTACTAAAAAACAACTTACAGATTTATCACTTACTAATTCATCTTTCAAAAACTCAGGTAAATTTCACTAAAAGAAATCATATATTGTACATCGTATATATTGTACTACAATTGTACATTGCACAGTATCTCAACAATCCTACTCCTAGTTCAAGTAACTGTATAAAACTGTAGTAAATGTGGAGAAAAAAAACTATTTGGTGTTTACAAGAGAAAGACAAGCTCTGCAAAAGAGAGTGTTAAAAAAACACTTTAAAAGGACATTGTTTTAAGATTAGCGATCCTTTAAAAATGTTACTGTTTTTGTAATACTTAGTAGTACTTGGATCAGTAAGTTTCTATGTCAGAGCAGCATTTTAAGATTAAAATTCCACCTTCTAGATACTATCAAAATCCTTAACATAAACATTCCTCCTTGCACATCTTTAATTTAGAGAGGAAAACTTCTTACTGAAAGATATATCTATTTTCACAATTATTTCACAGAAATTTCTCCTATCTACCTTGTATTTTCTCCCCACATGCATACACTAATCAACAATAAATCTAAAGAAATTGACATAAAGGATGTAGACAAAAGTGTACAGAAAATATACATAAACACTGATTCACCTTGTTACAAAAAAATTATGATTTGATGTTTCTTTATTTTGAGGAAAGACAGGAAGGACTTTAGACACATAGAAGGCTAGGATAATCTAAAGCAGTTTTTCATGGCGTAATTCTGACAATAATACAATAGGAACTATTAGTATAATGAAGTGTGGAAGGAGTGAATAAAGATGGAGTGAAATCAAGTCATGATAAATTAAAAATACAAAAGAAAGTTATACTCTTATTTTACCCACTCATGTTTTTAAACAATGTAACTGAAGAGTAAAGCATATATTTACTTGTATTGGGTTTGCATGGCAAGCTTTTGGTAGTGGGGGGCTACAGGGGTGGCTTCTGTGAGAAGCTGCCAGGAGCTTCCACTATGTCTGGCAGATCCAATGCCAGCCAGCTCCAAGAGGGACCCACCCCAGGCCAAGGCTGAGCCCATCAAAACAGTGGCAGCATCTCTGGGATAATGTATTTAACAAGCAGTGGCGGGGGGGGGGGGGGGGGGGGGAACTGGGCACAATGGCAAGTGCAGCCAGGAGAGAAGAGTGAGAACGTGTGACAGAAACAGCTCTGCAGACACCGAGGTCAATGCAGAAGGAGAGGGAGGAGCTGCTCCAGGCACCAGAGCAGAAATTCCCCTGCAGCCTGTGGTGAGGCAGCTGTGCTCCTGATGGACAGCTGATGGACAAACACCAGAGCAGGTGGATGCCCAAAGGAGGCTGTGACCCTGTGGGAAGCCCACACTGGACCAAGCTCCTGGCAGGACCTGTGGCCCCATGGAGGGAGGAGATCATGCTGGAACAGGTTCACTGGCAGGATTTGTGACCCTGTGGGGGACCCACACTGGAGCAGCCTGTTCCTGAAGTACAGCACCCCATAGAAGAGGAATCCACACTGGAGCAGTTAATGAAGAACTGAAGTGCAAGGGAAGGACTCACGTCAGAGAAGTTCATGGAGGACTCTCTCCTGTGGAATGACCACATGCTGGAGCAGGGGAAGAGTCCTTTCCCCAAGGAGGAAGGAGTGGCAGAGACAATGTGCTTGATGCTAACTCCCATTCCCCATCCCCCTACGCCACTGGGGGTGAGAAGGTAGAGAAAAGCAGGAGATTAAGCCTGGGAAGAAGTGAAGGGTTGGAGGAAGGTGTTTTAAGATTAAGTTTTTATTTCTCAATATTGTAGTCTGATTTGACTGGCAATAAAATAAACTGATTTTCCCCAAGTCCAATGTGTTTTGCTCATGACAGTATTCAGTGAGTGATCTCTCCCTGTCCTTATCTCAACTCAGCAGCCTTCCATTACATTTTCTCTACCCTACCCAGTTAAGGATGGGAGTGATAGACCGGCTTGGGTGAGCACCTGGTGTCCAGCCAGTGTCAAGCCCACCACATTATTACACACAAATGGGAACTTTACAGAACTCCGATTAGGCAGTTCACATGGTCAAAATATATTTAGAAGCAACACTGATTAGATTAACTCAGTAATAAGAAAGAGCAGAGGAAGACTTCAGGGAACAGGGAAGATCAAGTATTCAGCTTAGCCACATTAAGTCTGAGAGGGTGAATGGACATGCCTAAAAACAGGCAAGGACAGACCCCAACAACACATGAAAAAACAAATCAGTCTTTTCCTGAAGAACTCTGTAGATTAAATGAAAATTACAAACAAACACAGAAGAGTGAACAATTAGAAGGAATACTGCTATATTTGATTTTTTAGGAGTCATTTTCAAACAAACAGATACCGAACAAAGCTGGCACACAAGTGTGTATTAAAATGCTATTCACATAACTTGTTTACACAATTGAAGAGGAGCCACAGTTTCCTTACACTTCTTTTTCTTTTTGACTACTAGCAAACAGCAGTAAAGTTTCAATACACTAAATATTTCTTTACCTTTTACTTGAATTGGCTGTTTAGGTGAAGACTGTTTTTGGCCTGCATTGGTTGTATCTTGTCCTGTAAAATAAAATTAAAACTCCCTGTAAATATGGAAGTACCTACTTTTCTTTTTAGTAAAGAGTTTAACTGACATAACATTAGAATATATCTTAATATTGCTTTGCACCCTGACAATCAGAAATTTTTTTGCCAGATTTCCAGCATTTAAAAGTCTCAAAAGACAGAAACAAAGCAAAACAAAACAAAAAAGTAAACATTTAATATAGCATTGATCAATAAACTCCTAGCAGCTTGCAGAAGAACACCAATTTGCAAAATACTTCAGAAAGCATCCCGAATTGAAAAAAAAAATATTTTAACAGTGCACTTATGGTTTGGGACAAGTTTTATGCAAAACCTTAGGTTAGTAAATATAATTAATTCTATATAGCTTATGGCTGCTATGTATTAGAGTGTTCCAGAGCTTCCAAGCTGGGATTCAATTTTAAGGGACGGAAGCTTCTTCATTTACAAAAAGTTAGCTCCTTAAAACACAGAATATTTAAACTAAAATCCACAACTCATATGTAACAAGCTGGGGCTGGAATGAAAACAAAGTCTTTTAGCTGGATTTGAAACTTGTGGTTATGATCCTATTAAAAAAAAATAAAATATAATTTACAATAGTGAAGTTAATCTTAATATTTGGAAAACTATAACTTTGAGTAATTTCAGTGAGATTTCTACTTGGAAACAGGAAGTACTACTTGAAAATACAAACAAATACCACATCCTTGTCTCATACACCTCAACATAGCTTTCAAAAGAAAAACCTTATGGTTCTAACATGTGAAACCAACATATCCACTCTTTTGTGCCCTACCATTCTATAACATTGGAGGTTTGCCACACATTCATAATCATTAATAAAATTTAAAATTACCTTATTGAAAGTGATATATTAAAAAGAAATGAAGATTTTTCAAGCAGGTTAGTGTTAAGTAATGAGGTACTCCTAGCTTAACATGCTATTCAAATTATTCAAAGATCAGATTCTCTTGAAGCTTGGACTACGTTCAGGCAATTAGTTAATTTCCTAAAGGCAACTGAGAACTACAGCTAATAACAATTCAAGGATACTTTCTTGGAAAAATAGCATTTATAAATTTCTGAAGCTGATCTTACTACACAGCAAATAAGGCTGCACCATAACTAACTAGCATTCCTTAAACAGTCATCCCTTTCACTTGAAAACAAAAGAAAAAAAATCCCTTTGTTTTTCCTGCCCTTTCTTTTCTTACCGGGTTTAAAATACCAAGCAGCTGATCCATCAATATTCATGATAAAAAACTTCCACTAAGATAGTTTTGCAAAAACTGAGTAGCAGTTTCTTTTCAAAAAACATGTACAACCATTTATATCATTAAAATAAATATCACAAACACTATTTAACAAAAGATTGGTTCACAAGATTTCAGGGGTGGGAGGGAAAAGACACAAAAATATTAAGATTACATCCATGTACATCAAGTACCCTTTCGAAGTTTACTACCTCAGCTTAGAGACTGAACAAAATCACGGTGCATCATGGAGGAAAAAGGACACAGAATACTTCAATTCACAATCACTGTTTTTCAGACAAGTAGAGGTTGACATGATTAGAACCTTCAAGACTGAACAACATTTAAGAGTCACTTTTGTACTTCCAAACATTAGAATGTAATACTCTTAGCTAGCTACAGTTACTAGCTTTTAAAGACTGTTGCAAGCCCCAGGAATTTACAAGTTACTAAAGAAGGAACAAATACCTGCTATCCTGACAATGAGAAAAAGGAAATTTTCTTTAGAAGACCACTCCATTGTAGACAAAAGCACAAAGAAAAAGAGCTTTCATTTTGAAAAGCATCTGTTATCTCTTAAGCACAGTCTTCCGAGCCTGTACTTGTGCGGTCCCTGAGTTAATAAGCATCAAAAATAGAAGATGCTACGATGGAGCAAGGACAAGACAGTTCTAAATTTCACAAGGACCTAACAAGCACAAGATCGACAATCGAAGAGCAGGGAGGGTCAGGTTATGCACCCTGTATCAAATGTTTAATGTGAATGCTGCAGTTCTAACAACTGTCAGATTAGAAAGCTCTAGCAGATGAAACAGCTCAACCTTCTTTACCCGACATTTATAGCCTGGCCTTGAGACACCACGCTGCTCAACAGTGACACTCATTCTGTCTTTATCATTAGTTCCTTTGACACAACATACCTGAAATACTACCCAAAAAATTCAAATAAGCAAGCAAAATGGTAAAAGATGAGTAATACATTCCATTTCTTACCCCTTAAATTACATAATCCCTTTCAACATCCACATTTTCTCCATCACCACTTTAAATTTGATTACTCTAAACTTAAACCCTTAAAATATCAGAATGACAAAGAAATAAATTTCAGCATTCTTTCCTGCTTATGCATTTGAATTTCCTACAGAGATGCCCACAAGCAAAAAATACTAAGAATTCTGCAATCGTGGTATTACACAACTGAAAGAAAAATGTTATCACTAAACATATTAAGCTTTTACATTTTTATACATACTCCTCATTGTAGCTTAGTACTACCTGTTTCAACTTTATGCAGGGTTTCTCCACGGGCTGATCCATTTGTATCTTCTGATCCAAGATCTTTCTTCTGACCATTGGAAGTATAAACTCTCACTTGACTCATCAACTGCACAGGCAGGCGACTGCATGGTAGAATACAAGACAGGCTCCCACTTTTCATTGAAACTTGCCATCCTAACAAGGGGAAGAAAAAAGAGCTGTTTCAGGCAGCCATTTTGAAAGGAAAAAGAAGGGAAAGAGGTCCTGCTCTACCAGCATAAGTTATGTAAAGTTAGCTTGTAAGTACTGATCCGTGCTTATCTTACTCATGTTTATGAACTACAAAATGAGAGTACATAGCATGATTTCACTACCTCGTTCAAACATCCACTTTTAAATTTCATTCTAACATTAGGGGGTTTTTCCCACAGTCCAGTAGGCATTTGTTCCTGAGATCTCTGGATAATCTTAAGGGTTAATTAAAAAAAAAAAAAATCCATTTGACAAGATTGGCTTTCTGATACATTAAGTCCCATTCTAGTCATATTGCCTCAAAGTCTTTAAAAAAACATATATTGATAAAAGAACAAATACAGACCACTACAAAACTATTAGCCAGTGTTGCCATTTCATTTCATGCTGTGCACACTCTGCACAAATCACAGCTTACTCATGAAGAAAAACTGGACTGTGTGCAAATCATACAGTTGCTACAGAAGTCATGTAGAAAAGCATGCAACATTATACAGAACATTTTATAGGGAAGTGTCTTAAATTTTGCAACATTCACAACAAACAAATTACAAGATAAATATGCGAAAAGTCCATTGAGAAACCACCCTGGGTAGGCAATCTTCAATTTCAAAAGCTTAGCCAAAAGCAAAGTTGCAGTACAGACCAACCTGTATTAGCCACCAGTTTCTTTTAGGAAGCACAACACTTTCGTAGAGAGGGTAAATAACACCTCCAACCAGAAACTGGCACCTTTGGAAAGTACTCACTAAAAAATAAATACATTTTTAAAAAATAATTAAGAGGTGCCAGTAAATAAAGACATGCAAAGCACGACCACTTAACTATTAATAACACACCTCTCACAAAAAAAAGATAGTATTTTACAGAACTGTTCATTCCGTAAAAGCCTCAACAGCTCTCCTTTTTTTTGTCTTCTGCACACCTGCATGTCTACGTGCACTGACCTGAACCTTACTGAAGGAAAACTTCATCAAAAAAGGACAATTCTAACTAACTGTTGTCGCAAATGTGACAAAAGCCCTTAATACTCAACTCAACGCAGTTCACTGAACTTACTGATTACGAATTTATAAAACACTACAATAAACACGCGGCACAAGACGAGCTTGTTTCCTAAGCTTTGGTCATACCGGAGCACTTGAAAAGGGGAAACTTAATCAGCATATTTAGAGGGCATTTTTCTACCAATCCATGCACACACAAGAAAGCGCTAAAGACCATTTGCCGCAATTCAACCGTGACTACACGAAAAGGGGCAAAATCGCTCAGAATTCAAATTCCATGAGATCTGTGGCCTAAAGGAAAAGCCGGGGCTCGCTACGCGGACCAACACAAACCCCGTAAGACCGCGCCGCATTTTATGTAATTACTGCAAACTTCGGCCCCGGCAGGAGCATGACGTGCCCGCTTTACGTCAGACGGGGCTGGCACAGCCCGGCCGAGGACACCGGCCCGGCCCTGCGCTCGCAAAACACTTGCACGTTCTTCTTCTTTTTTAAGCCGACCCTCACTCAGCCAGCCGGCGCTCCCGGCGGGTCCCGGCCCGCGGGTGCTCGCAGCCGGGAGCGGTGCTACCCCCCCGGGAGGGAGCCCGGCTGCCACCACCGCCTGCGACCGCCGGCACTCGCTGTGCCCCAGGCGAGCGCGCAGCTCCGCCACAGCTCCCCACGAGCCTCGGCCGGCGCGGCGCAGCGGCCCGCCCCCCGCAGGACTCACCGTGGCAGGCGCGGGGCCGCGGCGCCGCCTGGNAGCCGGATGTGCGGGGGCACCGCGAGGTCGCCGCTGACTCACCCGCCCCGCCCGCCGCGCCTGCGCCTGGCCCGGGGAGTGGGGCGGTGTCGCGCCGGGCTGGCGCTGGGAAGCGGCTCCGCCCTGGCTGCCGGCGCCGCGCCTGCAGCGCCTCGGGAGCAGCTGCTGCTTTTTTACTGTGCCTGGCGGAGGGTACACGGTGGGAACGTGTAACAAACGTACGCGCGTTAGATTTGTTAGCACAAGTGAAAACACATCAGACAATTTTTTAATAGGGTCACAGAAATAATTAGGGTGAAAAGATCTCTGAGATCATCGAGTTCCGCCTATGACCGAACACCAGCTTGTCAACTACACCATGGCACTAAGAGCCACATGCAGCCTTTAGTTCAACACCTCCAGGATGGTGACTCCCACTACTTCCCAGGGCAGCCCGTTCCAATGTCTAATGACCCTTTCTATGAAGAAATTCTTCCTGATGTCCAATCTAAGCTTTCCCTGGCGCAGCTTCAGACTGCATCTTCTGGTTCTGTCACTTACCTGGGAGAAGAGGCTGACCTCACCTGGCTACAGCCTCCTCCTAGGCAGTTGTAGAGAGTGATATGGTCTCCCCCGAGCCTCCTTTTCTCCAGGATAAATAGCCCCAGCTCCCCCAGCCGCTTCCCAGAAGACTTGCGCTCCAGACCCTTAACCAGCTTCATTGCCTTTCCCTGGACATAGGTAACATTAAAGCACGTACACTAAATCTGTTTGCATGATTTCTATTATATGAAAATGTGCTCCCCTAGCCTAAGCCATCCCCTAAAATGCACGTCCCCGATCACTGCTGAAAACAGGATTTTAAATGATGCCTTTCTCCAGGGAGAGTGCCATGTGGCTGACCCTGTGCTCCAGGGTTGTAAGGGCCGCCTGCGCCCAGCTGTGATGCCTCCTGCCCTGCTCACCTACAGCCTGGCTCAGGACCATGGCTGTAATCAGTCCCACTGGCACTGTATTATACTCTTTTATTTAAAAAGTTTTTTTCCAGTATAGCATTGATATTGGTTTACATGACTGAGAAAGTCTCAATCTTCCTTGTCTTCATTTGCACATCGGGAGGAACATGGGAGCTCACCAGAAGTTAGCTTCACAGGGAATTTGGATAATTAATGTACCTGATAATCCACAAAGCATGTGATCACTGAGGAGAGTTATTACAGTGCCTGTCTTTAACATACATAATTAGATTTTGAACAAAGTTTACTGGCACATCTTTACCAGCTACCTCGTGAGTAGCGTTGCCAAAACAAGTTTTCCTAGAAGCCCAGGGGAGGCAGATTGAAGTAAAATACTTCCACAGAATAATTAACACTCATCTTCCCAGTAGTACAACTGTAGCCATACCAAATGAATCAGGAGTATTGCAACAGATGCTGTATCATTAAGTACCAGATGTACAGCACTGGAGTTAAATACTGAACTGACTGCAGGTTGTAAAGTAGCACAGGTGAGGTCAATTCACCAATTTCAGTTGGAGTCTACCATGCAGCTGATACGTGTTTTGCTGGCTGCTTGTTATTTTGGCAAGGGCCTAACAGTAAAAAACAATAATAAAGAGGAGGTTAAGAGTTCCCTATTTTTTTTCCCCTACATAAAGATGTTTGAAAGCATATAGAAATTCTTGAAACATTTTTAATTCCTGAAGAGTCATTGCTATACTCTAGAAGAGATGCTAAGTTTAGGTTCATCATTTCCTCTCTAAAACCAAAGGGAACTACTAACTATTTAATGTTCTTTTATCCATCTGAATAACTGAATTTGCTTTCTCTGGTTTTGGTGTTGTAAATATGAAACAGGAAGGAAAATAATAAAACTGGAATAGCATAGACAGATTAATAGATACCAACAGTGCGGTGATCAACCAGGATTTACACAATCAGCTGCTGTGCACAACCCTTTATACTGGCAAACACTGAAAATTGATGGAGACAAAGAGCAAGTAAAAGAGCGTCAATAACAGCCTATTCTGTGTGGAACAGCCAAGAACATAAAGCAATTGATAATGAATTACCAAGACTCCTGACATGCAGCTGCAGCATCCTAAGAAAAAATATCAACCGTATTTGTGAGCATCTCAGGCATTAGTTATCTATCACTACCAATGAACAGAGAAACATCCTAAATGATATGGTATTTCAGGACATCCAAACTGCATTTAACAACTTTTTCTCTGTGGCAAAGAGTACTATATACAGCAAATTGGTGAGATCTTGTTTTCAGTCAATATAGCAGGAATTGCATCCTGAGGTTTAATTTTGAATGAGGGTACTTTAAGCCTGTATTTCACAAAATCAACCTAGAAAAAAAAAGTCTCATTCACATTCAAGTTGCTAAATGCTAAACTGATAAGAAAATATTATTTCTATATACCATGCTTGTGCATGGGCTTTTGTGCCATCTGAACCTCTGTCTAGGGGACAGAGGTTACTCATATACCAATTGTGTGAAGATTTGGTATGTCACTCATAAGAGGGGGAGACTTGCTACCATGTCAGAGTCATTTCCTCAGGCCTCCTTTTGCAAAAACTCTAGAACCCTTTTTTATACAGTTTTGCAGTAATGACGCATGGGCAAGGACCTTGCTCATCAGATGGAAAATGCAAAGACCTTTATTGCACAGTCAGAATTCCTTAAATACCAGCACCCAACAGGATCTAACATCATATAAACAGGAAAGATGTTCACCACAGTGTCTCCCAATCACCTGGGGTATTACACAGATTTTACCTATTATGGTAATAGGCAAACAATGCCCTGTAAGGCCACAAACTACAATTAACACTTCTTATAGGCCCAGTCTGTCCATAAACACACAATCCTCTCTCAGTCCATCTCCGGTGACCTGGATGCACTCCCAGGGTCACCTCCGGGCCCAGGATAGAGGCCCTCTCTCTGATCCTCAGGGCCTATCTCTCTTCCAGCACATAGTGCCCCCCAACAATACAGCATAATACCTTGCCTACAAAAAATTATAAGGTTAAGTTGCCTTACCAGGTCTTCAGGAAGAACAGGGACTATGGTTACAACCTTTTAAGATTTAGAACCTGTTTTATGGAGACACTTGAAAAGTTTACATAGAACTGCTTGCAAATCAAGAAAGCCAGGTGACTGGATTGAAATACAGACCTCTGAAAACTTTTTTCCTCATTCCTGTTTATTTAAAATAACTCACTAACTGACTATATTACTCAAGCTACAACCGTCCATCATGATTAAATTCTGCAATATTACTGCCTAGCAAGAAATCTGTGATATGTAAGGGCTAATAAGAAATGAAGGAATTTAGTGTTCCTTGCATGAAAAATGAAGTAATATAAAGCCAATCTGAATATTTTTAAATTTGAAATTCATTAAATATTCAAATTCATACAGTGGAGAGAGGCTTGCAATGTCCTCAGATCCAAAGGAAGAGCTGATGGTATTGACTTAATATAGTTTAAATTACTCTTTAGGATTCCCATCATATCCTGCCTTGTGGGTCTCTCATACAGCGTAACAAGGGGGGGAAAGGGAAAAGAGAAAGACTTTTGATTTTTGTACCTTTTATGACACATATACAGTTAACACAAAGCAGTTACATACCAGTAGTACAAAAAAAAATGTGAATACATAAAGTGCCCAGTGATCCCAAATAACCTCTAAGTTTTTCAGGCAAAACATTTAAATTCACAGAAAATGAGACAATATTTTGTGGTGGGCAGGTGCATGAGGAGAATGACTCTTCCAAAGCACAGAATGGTGATTCTTCAGAAGCTGCATAACACCACTCTGAGTCACACAGGTCTGTAAAGCTATTTCATGGTCATTGGGTCAAAGATTTACATAAAGTAAAAGTAAATATTTTCATTTCCAATACATGGATAAGTGTTTTCAGTTATTCACATGCAGTTCATTCACCTGAACATCAGCAGTCATCTGCAGTTTCTTGAACTGGGGGCAGCAGTGCTCAATAAGCCATTTCAACCCCAGCAGCAGCAGCAGCTAGTGACTGCCAAAGGACAATAAATCACGAAGAGGCATTATTCTCCTGAGAAATTTAAATGGAAAATTACTTTCCTGTAGCCAATACTCAGGACGAGCACATTACATTACTAAAATTTTTAGCTTCATAGTTGCAAACCAGCCACTAGAGGTCAGTGGTTTGGAGTAAAATTAGCACATGGAGGAAGAATTCCATTTCATTTCAAATGGACAAATCATATAATTAAATAAAATTTCCAGCCTCTGAGTAAGGAAAAGGAACTCTTAAGGTTAGCAGCACTTACCTTCACCCAAAAGCAGAAAGCTAGTTTAAAATTCTTAAAAACAATACTAGGTACATAATACATAAAATACTGAAACAAGTGCTCATTCTTTACAGTAATATACAGACATGCATAAGAACACAGGTCTGGAGGAAGCTTCTTGCATCATCAGGTTCAGTCTCTTACTACTCCACTTGTCCTATAATTTCTTACATGAACCAAGCAAGGGGCAGCTTAAAAGCAGCTTGATTCTTTTGCTAGTAAGAAAAAAAATAATTACAAGAATGTGAAATAAGCTCAATTAGTACTTTTGAAGTGTATAAAGCCAGTGTATTAGAAGCACCTGTGCAGTGCAAGAATCTTCTTTAACAACTATTTCCCTTACAAATGTGTAACACTCTGCAAAGACAGAAGGCCACTGGAGGACAGGAAGAGGCTGTTTCATCATGAAGTGCAAAGTGTATTAACACTTCCAAAAAGGGGGAAAAACCCTCAAAGTATTACATTTTATTTAGTCATGTGTCTAGTGCTGTAAGTATACATACACATCCATTCACAGTACATACACACTGATGCAACTGAATGTCTTACCTCTGCCCCAGAGTGATGTTAAAAAATCTGAGATAATTAGAAATGGGAACAGAGCCATTGGATGCTCAAACACATTCATGCTGAACTTGATGCTTCTTGCTGTACCTGTAGTTTTCTAACGCTTCAATATTTCTCTGTATTATACAGTTACACAACTGAGAATGCCACTAGACATATGAAATTCAGAAAGTCAACCTCAGATTTCCATCTGCCATTACAAAAAACTTTTCATTAATGGCTTTGATTTATACTTTATCACTGAAAGGATTCACTTATTTCATTCCATTATTTCTGTTGTGCTTTAGTCAGAACCTAACTGAAGTTGTTACAGCAGAAAGTATGTTGAAAGGGATTGTAATACACAGACATCTGTTTGGTCAGCTTTTCTAGATTAAATTATTAAACACTATTAATTAAAATTATTAAAACACTAAGTTACAAATATCTTGTTCTATGCAAACATACATCAGGACAAAACCTCATGAGTTGTACATATGAGGTCTTCCCCCGGATTGCCAAGAAAAAAAAAGACAAGGAGCCCAGAGCATTTCTTTCTTTACTGTTTCACTACAGAAGCTTCAAACATAATAGAGAACACGTAATTCCACTGCAGCTGTTTTCTATTTTAAGTAAACCAAAATTAGACTGCCAGCTCCTGTACAATGTGGCTATTTCAATAGTATTTTAATGGAGAATAAATTATACATAATTTACAGTTTGAAAACTTAAGTACTATCCAGAGGATACTGATAGCATAAAACCATGAAAGGTGAACTGGGGTTTGTGAAAGCAACAGAGCACCTAGCAGGATTTCCAGACATCTTTTTATCACAGAACTGGTGTGACTCTCAGAGTGTCCTGTATAGGGCCAGGAGTCGGACTTGCTGATCCTGATCGGTCCCTTCCAATTCAGCATATTCTATGATTCTATGATTTTCTGTGTTCTCATTATTTTTCTCCCCATTCTTCTTCCTTCCTTTTCTATTGCATTTCTACCTTCATGAAAACTACAGTTGATATTGCTTTAAACCCTGCAGATAATCTAGTCCAGCATCTTTTACAATTTCCGATTTTCAGCTTAATTTTCCTGTGAAATATCTCAACTAATTAATGCATCATCTTCATTTAACATACTCCTGCTTTTAACACTGGCAAAGGAACATGGGCGAATATTCATAGGAACACATATAGCAAATGAAAATACCACGAGCTGCATTTGTTCCAGGAAAGCAGTTTCCTCAAGCCAGGCAAGAATCTGGACTTTTCCAACACTTCACTCACCTCACAAGCAAGTTTTCGTGGTCAGACACATGGAAGCTGTGATAGAGATGAACTCAAATCAAAGTAAGAACAAAGTCTTTCATGGCTCCTCAAAATACAATCCACACTACTGCTTTTACAAAACCCCAGCTGTATGGTGGTAGCCTGGTGTGGTAGAATAAAACCCATCTGGCTGGCACTTGGGTTGAACAGAAGTCAGCTACTAACTGTGCCATCACCAATGAGCTACACCTAGCCCACAAGAAGAGGGTAACATAGAGTCACATTATTAAAAACACTGGTTCACAATTTTGCTTAGTAATTGCAAAACAAATTATTATTATCCTGACAAAAACTCCAAGTAATTCAGCAGTAACCACGATTCACCTTCAGTTCAGCAGGGGCACCTGCTTAGGTAGTAGGATGTAATCATAGTCACAAAGTAACCTATTTTAAAATTAAAGGACAGGACTTTTGCCAAAACACAGGTGTAGAACTTTCTATATTAACACCTGCACTGAAAATATGGCAGTAAACTGGGCACACAGGTAGATTTTGTTCCACAGGACTTTGTATTACCTATATATAAAGCAGAATAGTTCCAATGAATTAAATTCAGGAATCAGCTCTTTTTTTTGTTTTGATATACACCTTAATCTTCCTGTTTCTCTAGAAAAAGCAAATGAGGTGCTGCAGTAGCTCATTGCATCCTGCACTATTCTAAACACATACACAAAAAACCAACACCCAACATGCACGTGGAACATTTAACACAAAGCTGTTGGTCACTAACTCAAATTCACTCAGAGAGTTGAATTTAAAAGTGCTTTTTTGCAACACACACTGGTAATGGTTAAAATCCAGAAAAAATACACAATTTGATTTCAAGAACATCAACAAAACAATAGGTATCAATACAGAAAATGATTAAATTTGTTTCAAAGTAAATACTTGACATACAAAGCACATACTGTGAAAAAGGGTCACAATAAATTACAAATGGAGATACTTGCTCATTCACTGAGAGAAGCCCTGGGTATTTCCAATTTCATACCATCAAATTTATCATTCTTGCTGATTTAAGCACAGCACTGAACAAATATGGATCCCAGTGCTTTCTTTCACAGGTACTGGTATGGATGATTTACTGCAGTGATCCAATTTGAAAATCAGTAGGGACCAGTAAATCGCTGCATAAAAGAAAGAGCGAATGAGGTGCTTTTTCCTTAGTGTCAGCAGCCTGCGATTATTATGTTTATTAGATTTTCTTGAAAGGGCTTCACATTTTCTCAAATATGCAGGAGAACTATATTTCCCCTCTGAGCCCTTACATTAGCATTTTGTGCCTCAGTCCTTGAATACAAGTAAAAGATGAATTTTTCAATTAATTTTAAAAGTTTATACCATCTGGATGGCACAGAACTAAGCAATGAAACTCCCTTACCTGCACAACATCTGCCATTATCACAGAGCTAGCTTCTGCAGAGAAGATAATAAGTAATGCTGAGATTTTATGAAAAAGATTTTTGAATTCACATTTAAGATTAAATTCTATTACATTATCCATACTGATATCTTTCCATCTTTGAAATAAAGGATTGCTTCAGGTCTGTCCTCAAAAGGCAATTTAAAACAGCAAGGCCTGACTGTTCCTGGGACTTTAAGAAAATTATAGCACTATAGAAGTTACAATACAAAGATACACTAACCAATTTCAGTGTCTATAGTTTAGCCACAAATAGGTGTACCACAGCAATTAAAAATTATAGACAATTAAAACAGATTAGCATACCCTACTACCATCTACCACGTTAAGTGCTTGGGATCTTACACTGCTGCATGATTTTTTGTCAGAGATGATGATACAAGGGCCACACCTAGCATTGCACATGAAAATCAATTTTTGACACCACTTTAAATGAACATGCTGTTCTAGCGCAATGGTCTTCTTTACCCTTAATCTGAGGGTAAATCACTAAGGTAAAGTACTTTTTATCTGAGCAATGTAAGGTACAGTACTCTTTAAAGTATTTAAGCCCACACTTAGTATAATTTTAGGAGCAGGACTAACTAAGTTGTATGTAGAGTAGAAACAAACCAGCGTTTCCTCTGGGCACTTGTCCAACTCTCTTTTTTCTATTTCCTGCTCTGCCAGAACTCTTACATCCACTCAGGTAAGTGCTCTTTCCTTCCATGTCTCCATTCCTGTCTGTAAAATGGGTAAGAACTTCCTTAATAAACATGGCATCTGTACAGCAAATGTTGCAATACAGGTGCCTAACGATAAAAGGGTCTGACACAGACTGTACAAAATAACTGGCTATGTTATTTGTTTGGACAGTACTATCATATTGTTGAGTTAGCAGCTCAAAAACTGTTGGAAGAAATAGTGGCTCATAATTATAATAATTTTTATTTAAATCCTTGAGACATTAACAAATACTGCTCCACTTAAACACCCATCAAAGAAAGGAGCAAAACATAAAACTGACAGCACAGAAATGACAACAAATGTATAAAATTAAATAAAATGCAATAAAGGAGAGGATGGATATATTGGTGAGTTACTTTTGTGTAAGAAATCCCAACTGGCATTAGCTACTCCAACAGACCCAATGGCTCCTGATACCTTATGTACAGATGAAAACAGACAAGTGTTATACTGACATATCACTTCTAAAGAAAGCTTGTACAGAGCAAGGGGTTGGGCTACCCACACAAACTATGCGACAGCACTTAACTTACGAAAGCTAAGATGACAAAAAGCAATGAGCAGTGTGATTTATACCAGTGGAAACAGTTATCACATTAGGTAGGTAACCTTTCAGTAATACCAAAACTCTTCTGCTTCAGTTTGGGGTTGGCAGGCACTTTATGGTCAGTTGCAAAATTTCTCTACAATCACAGACTTCTGTCACAGCCTCTGCATCACAGCTAGCTGTTGACAGCATAGCAGCATGAACAGACAGCTCTCTTCACCAAAAAATCCTCAAGCTATCAGGATACAACCAGCATTTTACATTTAATTTAATAATTAGAATAGAAACAGTCACAAACTGGTGAGGAAGCAGGCTCAAGGACAGAATGTTTTTGCTGGCATTGAGGAAACTCAGTGTTATCACTTAGGCAGCTGAAAGGCTACAGTAAAAATCAAAGTTGATGCAGTGCACAGGTCAGTTACCCTATTTATTTGGTTTGAACGTTATTCTTACAACATTGTTCCATGTTTTCTCGGCACACCAGAAAAGTAAGTTTTACCAGGCCACAAGCTGCTCATTCGTCACGCAACTCCTCGCAAAGCCAAGAACATACCACTGGCCAAATCAAATCAAATCCCATTTATGAAATTTCCTCCTCTTGGTCCATTTTCAAGACTTAATAGAAAGAGTTAAATTCAGTATCCACATGTAAGTTCTACTTCATAGCACTGTCTTCCAATTCTTTACTCACAGCATTATCATTCACTTACTCCTTTTAATCCGTCTCCTGCATTCATTGAGTTGGATCTCTACTTAGCATCCTTCAGTTACAGCTGCATTACAGTGGATCCAGTTTAGACTCGTCTCTAATTTAATAACACCATACAATTAAGGAACAGTAGAATGCACCCGTAACAGCAGTCAGACCACAAAAATTTGCTCAGACGTAACATGTTGTTTTGCTTACAGTAATTACAGATTTATTTGCCTTCCACTCCCAGTGTGGGGGATCAACTTAGATGACCAAATTCATTTTTAAATCGCAGTGGTGCAAACAGCTGAAGAGAGTCTGATGTCACCATTCAAAAAACACATCATGCAACATGACAGAGGGTCTAGAATCATGCTGAGGAACTGAAACAGTAATAAGTAGGTCTGGATTTTTTTCTCTGATTAGATACCATTGTTGCAGTGCTCACTCTTGGGTTAGATTTTGAAGGAAAGGGTCATAAATTTTTGCACTTCAGAAGGCAAAAATTCCCTATAAAATAATTTAGAAATGCACAAGACATTATATCCCAATTCAGGAGCAGCACTGGGAATATAAGAACATGCACACATACACACAGGACAGCATTCTGCTCAACTTCCAGGTTCAAGCATCAGTAAGTTGTGTTAAGAGAGACAATGAGCCTGAAGAGCCTAGCAAGTTACATTTAACACTCCTTTTATTGCAGTAGAAATTTTAGTTTTTATAAAATCCTCAAATTACATGATATACATATAATCAATCTCATTGCAAGTCTTTAGCAGCTGTAGAGCATTAACTGCATGCAGTTGCTTCTGCAGTGTGCGAGTATTCTATAAATAGCTAATCATGTTCAGAGAGCAAGACAAGTAGTCAAAGAATATCATATTCAATAGCCAACTGGTTCATCAGTACCAAGAGGTTGAGCAAAACAATGAAGTAAGTTTATAAATACATGGCTCTGATCTAAAAACTAATACAACTGGAAAGTCGGAATGATATCCACATCACAAACAAAATAACTCAATAGTTACAGGAAAATACTTTGCTTCAAGACTGTTTTTGAAAGAGTTTCACGTAAGGTTTCTCTGACCACTACAGAAGTTTACAAAAGGCCAATGAAAGCCCTTTAACTTTACGCAGTTAGAATACTAACGCTAACTACAGAAAATCTGGCAAATATTTTGCCTTGAATTTCTGGAAAGAAGTTGTGTTCAGACAGATAGTATTATTTTTCCACAACCTACCCTTCAGCTGCTGGGTGAATGCATCATCAATGTAATTAATTTATGCACTTAATTTAATATTCACTTCCATAGTCATGACACTGGCTTCAGATCAGTCATCTGATGGATTTGTGCCAAGAAATCCTACACCCATTTGTTTCAGAAGCTGCCTAAACAGGTGCAATTCTTTATGCAAATTTCCCATCACAATGAGGGTCTCAGAAACTGGAATAACAATTTATATAGAGCTAACTACAGATTAATTTTCTAAAAAGCTAACGTGCTTGAATTACTGCAGTCTCACATTTGTGTGGACACAAGAACCAATCTGCAATGACTCTGCAAAAGTTACTTCATTTATATTGATTAGTTCATTTGAGACATGGTTAAAAGTTTAAGCATTGCATCTTTGTCTGAAAATCCTACAGGTCCGCGGTTTGGCTTGGTAAAACAACTTGTTACGACAAGAAAACTGCACAAAGTTTTCTGTGATCAGTCTTGGTATTTCTTCCAACAGTGTAATGTAAGATTATGTCACAAGGTAGAAACGTGGGAGAGTTCTTTTTAAGTATTATTAATAAAAATATCTTCTCCTTCAGAAAAAGTGTTATCTCTGTCAGCTTGATAGATTTTATTCCCTTGTGTTAACTTCAAAGTGGGCCGTATTTCTACACTGAGTATAGTAAATTGGACAAAATAGTTCTACAGATACATTTAGTAAGCAGAAGAATACTGTCCAAAGTGTACTGCATAGGTATGTGTATCAACTGCTGTTCACTGGAGACATCCTAAGGTAGCTAAAGTTAGTTCCAACTAACGTAAACCTAGTGTGCACAGATCTCTTACAATAAGTTTCAATCTCAAACAATCCTTGATTTAAAAAACAAAACAAAACAACAAACTTGTATGATTGGGCACATTTTAGGTAGGATGCAGCTACTTTTTTTATCAATTAACAATACAGCACAGTAATTTTAAGTTTCTATTGTTTGTTTTTGATATGCTAAATTTCGTATTATCTCCAAGAAAAGCATATATGTATTTTTATACAGCCTGGAGTGAGACCAGTGTAAAACCAGGAATTTCCATCATCAGCAGAAGTGCCAGCTGCTCATAATGTTCACAAAACACAAGTGCCTGAATTTGGCTATGCAACAGTTGGTGCCAATCTGCTTATAAAGGAAATGCCGCTGAGGCATAGTCTTCTTATAAAAACAGGGCACGAGGGCTTCATTATTAAGTGTTCAACAACAATCCTGAGCTCGGTGAAGAGAGTCCTGAAAAATCAGATTTAAAGACAGTTTTAAAATCCTACAGCATTTATCAGAAGTATTATCTACATATATTTTTTTAATTCACTTCCTTTCTCAGCATCACACACACACAGACATTTTAAGTTAAATTCTTTAGACCAATACAGTGCTGCAGTATCTTCCAAGAGCATCAGAATTCTTGATTTTTAAACATTAACATTTTAACTAAGTCTATATCCATCCTCGACTGGAACCTACTGAACTAGAGACAGCAAAGAAACCCCACCTTCAAGCAAAAAAACAAAAGGAAAAAAAAAATAAAGACTATCAAGAAAATAAAAGCACTATAAAAAAAGAGAAAAAAGAATAATGCTTTATCACAAAGAGTGTAAGGAGTTGGGAGGCAATTGTGTGTTTGAGCTACTTCTTGCCAATATGCAAGAACCCTGCCCTGCAGAAGCAACTGTAAGAACACAGACATGAGATATAAAATTCACATCACCAGTTTCCCTTAAAACTACAAAAATGCCAGCAGAACATTTTGGATAAACTAGTTCTACTGAAAGTCAATTTTAGTATTGCACAGCTTAAATTATTTTTAGATATCAAAGCAGTAAAGCAACTTCATAGATGTTGTTGGTGTTAGTTAAAAATAAATATATGTAGTAGGATGGAGCAATTGATTTCTTGCAAAAAAGGGAATAGAAGACAAGCTTACGATTCTCAGACCTGTCTTTGCATATCATGGCAGCCAAAGCCACTTTCTTGGCACTTTAGCAAGCCATTTTCTGATCAAGTAGACTGGAAAGTATGTTCACAAAATCTTATGCTATGCAATGGTCATAAGAAAACTTCTGAGAAACCACTCACCTGAGAAAACTCTCATATAAATATTTATGATTTCAAAGTCTAAAGCACTAATATTGGCTTGACCAGCTTTCATAATCAAAAAGGTTCTATTTCAAATATAATTAGCTTTATTTGTGAATTCAACTAAAGAAGGTAATGAACATGTTCAAGATCATCCACAGCATTTTTTTCTCTCAGTATTACACAAGTTTTTAAGTTCCTATTCATATATGGGCTTAGCCTCAGATGTACCTAGAATCTAAAAATAAGGATAGCTTTCTGAAAAGAAAGACCTTCTTCTTCCAAAGTGTAGTTTCAGCATGTTCTGAAAACTCCCGTTCAAGAACGGTGGTACATTTCTGATCACTTACACAAAAAAAATCTGACCTTTAACCAGCCAGGGTTTTATTTGACATCCAGGTGTATTTCACATTTTATAATTGCCATTTGCTGATGTAGTGTTATGAGTTCTGCATTCATTTCAGAATGAAAAGTTTCTGAATGCCTAAGCACTATGCAGTTAAACACTAACTTCCAAAATCAATTTAGTACTTACCGACAGTACGGATTTCGCCGAGAAGAGTAGCGTAATGTGAGAAACCTATAGTAAATGAATGGCTGGAGCAGACTCCCTTGTCCACTGAAAGAGAATAGTTCAGTAGAGCTTACTAGTGACAAAAAAAAAAAAACAAAAGAAAACACCAATACCAGGATTTTTTCTAAGAAAAGCATGCAAACTATTTGGGCTCAAAAAAAAAGCTAGATTTGGGTCACATTGGTTCAGAAAATCTAGATCTGACAAGAAAAAGTACATAACCATAACATAAACTTACAAATACAGAAACTTCCGTTATACAATAAAACTGCTCAATGAAGCAGTTAAAGAAGTGCTGTTCTTGTACTGATTTTATATTTATGAAGTGTTTTTACATGCCTCATTTCTGGTGGCGTGCAAAGAATCACAGGAATGGTGGTGGACGTGTTCCACAGCAAGAAAACACATGTTGGTCAAGCACAGAAACTGGCTGACACGAGTAGTCCAGTTACAGTGAGCCTCTTCGATCTAATGCAGCACTTTGAATATCTGGACCATATTTCTAGCATCTTTAACTTCTCAGAACACACTACAGACAATTACACATGTATAATGTGACTTTAATGCCAAGCTAATACCCAGTTATTTCAGTTACAGTGAAATTAGGTTTTGGTATTTCACAAAACTGCTGTTTCAAATGGCTGTGCTGTGAAACTCTGAAAACGTAGCACACAAACCATACACAGCAAAGCACAGAAATGCCCTAAGTTTTGTGACCGAAGCCACTGAAAAGAATACATTTTTTAAAAATTCTGTTTTAATTTAAACATGATGGTTCCAGGAAGTAGAACTCCTTCAAGTATTAGCAGCATCTTTACCCAGAAGAAAAATATAAAGTATAAGTGAACTACAGGAGGGACAAAAGAGGCAATCCTGAAACCTGTACAGTATTGACAAACAATTTAATATGCTACAACATTTAAAGAACAAAATCTCGCAATAGCTGCATTTAGCAATTAAATTATTTTAAAATTTGGCATATGATCTTTTACAAGCTTCAGTATCTACTAGATGACATACCAAGTATCAGCATTTCTCATACTACATTCTCCACAGAAAAGCAAAAGAAAAAAAAAGCTATACTAAGTTCAAAGCACTTGAAAGTTTCAGATACTGGATAGAGTGTCAGCTGGTAAGTGGTCTTAGATGAAATGCAATCCTTGAGGTCTGAAGCACTGAAATGTTCAGCAGATATATCAAAAGATAAAGACAAATTATGTATCCTATCCACTTCCAGGAAGATAAAGCCTCCCTTCTACTGCTTATGAGACCACTCAAGATAGATGCTCTCAGTATGCTACAACTTGTAGAGAACAAAGGCTATATTTCCCCTTCAAATATTAAAAGACGATGACCCAAACTTCAGTGACTGAAGTTGTATATTCCTATACAACTTCAGTATGATTCCAACATGTTCAAGATCCCTAAAATGAATTCAACAGGCTGCACAGCAGGCAAAAGCAAATGGAATAAAAAAAACCCAGAAGGGTCATTGCTCAGAAGCAGCATAGGAGAGAATGCAACCTACTCCTGCTTGCACACTTTTTGCATAATGAAACACCATGCCATTTAAATTTCAGGAATCTAATTGTCAAAGAGTTCACTTTCAGTGAAGCTAAAGATCTTAACATTGTATTAAACTAACCAAAATTTAACTTACTGAACAATGTACTGACAGAAATGTAGGCGAATTCAAGTTTCAAGCCTGAAAAACTTCCATGTGACTCATCACCCACACTATGAAAGGGAAGGTTTTCTGCTGCTCAGTTGCATCACAGCAAATGCTTTTTGATGTCAGGATGCACCAACTTAAGAAGCCTAGGAATCAATTAAATTTTACTTGAAATTCAAGCCTTGGTCAGCCAGAACCATACAAACGGAGTACTATGATCCACAGGGAGCTCATCTGCAAAAAGTAGCCTTGTGTAGCAAGTTGCTAATTATTTAAATATTTATGGTAATTCTTACCTGAAGAGCATAAAAACTGTAGCTGGCATCAGGAAAATTTCATTGCAAGCAATGAATTTTAGAATATTCTGTTGATTAGCATTCAGTTTCTCTAAGAGATTTCTCAAAAAGGGCAAACTATTTGAACTTCGTGCCTTTAAAGAAGAAACATGATTTACAGAAAACATACAAGTCACACCTATCTTCATTAGCACAGAGAAAACAAAACACAAACAATTGTCATTTACCACCCATTTCAACATTTTAAGATTTCATCAGTATTGAGATTCGTACCCTAAGGAAAACTACTGCAGACTTGGAACTCCATAATTTACAGAGTTCAATTAAAAGCATCAGGTGTTGCAATTCCCTCATCCACCCATTTTAGGTTCAACTGCACGGAGGTGGCTAGGAGCCTTGTTCAGTCCACTAGGAGGACTTGCCCATGGTAGCAAGACAGCCCATTTAGGAATACCAAAGCCTGGAGTTACATTAAAATGCACAAGGCAGTGCATTGAGCAGCAAGTCCAACTGGCTAGTATTTTGCTTGCTAGTCTCACCCTGTAGTTTGTTACTTTACTACTGAAATAGAAAAATAAAATTCACAGGATATGGTTTAGCTTGAAAAAGACACGTCTAAAGTTTCAACTTAACTGTTCCACAGCGTTTGTTTCCTTCAAAGAAAAGCATTTGAAGAAAAGTAATCAGTGTCAACTCCAACATATCATCCCACAGAAGGGGAAAAAACGAAAAAACAAACCACAAAACCCAAAAAAGACTTCTCAAATTCTCTGTGCTGAAATTCCATACTACAGTTTCACTCTAATTCCTCTAGTGCAATCACAGAAAACCTAACCAGAGCTGCAACTTAAACCTGTTTATAAACCTCAAGAATGCCAACTGTATTAATCGTACATATATATCTCATACTTACATCAAGAACCTTCTTTGTGTATGTGGCAGCATGAAGCAGAGAGAACAGCAGCACTGGAAAAATACTCACTGAAGCAAGCCATAAGGAAAATTACAGGCTTTACAGGTGCTTTATTTCTCCATGATGTTATACTACACAAGTCATAGCTCGATGGCTCTTTGCAAGAGTTTGGCTGGAATGACCTATACTGGATGAAGATATGTGTAAGTCTAAGATCTATATTTATAGCTCTTCCTTTTGCTTCTTACACCTCTTTGCTATGCATTTTTATTAACTTCAAAATAAGGGCGTCTGCAAGCATGCAAAAGTGTAACACACACCATTACACACCAGTGCGTTTCTACTGAAAAAAGAAATGCATTTTTTCTGCACAGAAGGCACATGTGAGCTTACTACTCAAAACCTCTTAAATACATGTATTTAAAAATAAACTTTTTGTTAAAAGATGCTACAAAATTAATTTCTTTACCAAAGAACACACAGATGCCAGCCATTCAGATTTTACAGAACAAGAATGTAGACATTTCTCTGCCAGAAAGATTTTAGGAGTAGGACATTAAGCATACATAGCGTGGCATAAAGAAATGTCAGCTCTGACATCTGACACCTTTGACAATCCACAGGAGCAAATTTTTTGCAGATTTTATTGGTTTAATAACTTATCTGAGAAAGCTACTACCGAATAATTATCTCTCTACATGATGAATATCTACTACAGTGAGAAGTCATATATAAACCCTGTACTGGCAATAAATGAAAATTACCAACTTCTCCAAATATCACTGGAGGGTGGTCATAAAATCCACCAAACTTAAGTCTCAAAAAAAGAAAATCTAAGTAGCCACAGAATGCAGTGCACTAATTATAGGGCTGATTAAACTGAATATGGATCAATCAACATAAGCCTCTCATATTTTACATAAAGTATGTTCTATGAATAGCAAACATTTCAAACTAGTTTTTCAAATCATGGCAAAGGTGATGAAAAGAATCAGGTTTCTAATATATTTAAAAACACTAGCAGGATGACACAAGTAAAGGATACTTGTAACAGGGTAGGAATTCACAAAGATAAGGGAGTACAACAGGTAATGGCAGCTGTCCTCCAGCAAAGCCTGGGCCAGAAATGCCCTGCTAAGCTGGAAGTGCGGTAGCCTTTGGTGTAGTCGGAGGGCGCTGGTAAGAGCATTTGCCAGCAAGGCACGCTGATAGAAGCTTGCTGCTTCATGCAACCTGCAAATCATCAGAGGAGATGTTACCATGTGAACCAAGCTCAGAAGTCTTCTACCCTCGAGAATTGCATCACAACTGAACAATACCTGAAGTATTTACTTCTATTATTGTACATAAGCACTATTACCAAAAAATAACTCAAAAACTGGTTAACACTGACTTTACTGCAGGTGCCTAACATAAAACAACTCAACATTTTACTCCATTTACACACAAAAACATGCATTTACCACTACTTTACATTTGCTCAATACATTTTCCAAACACATCTACAAGTGTTTTAAACCAATCTAAAATCTGTAAGCTGTTCTGACAAAAAACATCCAAGTAAGCTGAGTAACAGCAATTTACTCTTACATGAAAAAACAATTCTATGCAAAGGGAATCTAGTTCATTTGTAAATTTTTAATGCTGTTTTACAATATTACAGTACATACCCTAGAAGAGGCAGGACAAATAAAGCTGAGCAGTAGATTGTGAACAAGCGGGAAATCCACATTGCTGTATCCAACTTGTTAGCCATCAGAAATTGCTACAATGGAATAGAAAAAAAAGGAAAAATAAAAAAAGACCAACCCCAACAGAAGTCGGTATCTTAATATTTGCATATAATGAACATTCTTCCCAGCTATATTGATTTGCAAGTCTTTCTCCAACCTCAAATATAAGCAAATTATAGCTTGAAGCAGAAAGCTTTTTTTTTGTCCTGTGATACTTGGCTCAGATCAAAACAACTTGGCTTCCTCAGAACCAAGAAGCTCCTTTGTACACTACAATCAAATACAGGGGTAAGAACTTGTAGAAAAATAGTTTTTCTATCCAAACACACCTCACTAAACAGTCAGCTTCACAAACATTACCATGCAGGGTCTCTAGACCTGACTGACTTTTGTATCTACTGCTTCAAGGTTTCTTTTGGAATACACTGCACATACGTGGGGCTAAATCTCCACAATTCCTAGCAAGGGGGAAAAATACAGGGTCAGGTAAAGTTAGCATAACTACATTACAAGGAAAGCAGCATTGTTTTGGCCTACATATTCCTGGCCTTGAAAAAGCAGAAAACTTTTCATAGTAATCCTGCACCTCTCCCGTTGTTGAGCTCTCCCTAACCACAGCCCTCCTCAGTCCTGATATAGCCCCAGCGCCAGAAAGGCTGTCATGAAGCACAGAATGCTTTTGGCTATATGTGCCTCAGAGTCAAAACAACAGCTTCCTTCCACCTGAAAGAGTTATTTTTTTTTTCCAAATTTGGACCAGCTTTTGAAGATTCCTCTTTTCCTCTATATTCCTAGTGCATCTCCATGGAAATGACAAGAAACCTACAAGCATCTTTATAATGTGATAGCGTATCTTAGTTGCACAATATAACTACAGAAATGGCATGAAGCTGTGTCCAGGCCAGGTTAGATTATCAGGAAAAGGTTTTTCACCCAGAGGGTGGCTGGGCAGTGGAACTGGCTCCCCAGAGCCAAGCACCAAGCCTGTCTGAGTTCAAGCGTTTGGACAATGCTCTCAGGCGCATGGTGTGACTTCTGGAGTGTCCTGTGCAGGGCCACGAGTTGGACTCGATGATCCCTGGGGTCCCTTTCAACTCAGCATATTCTATGATTCTGTGAAATACAGAGGCTACCACACGGAATTACTTTCAGTTGAGCCATTTTCAAGAGCGGCGGCACACTAAGAGCACGCTTTCAATCGGGAAGCGAGAGCTGCTTCCCCCTGCCCGCACCCGGGCGCGCAGTGCCTCGCTGCCTCTCCAGCAGGACCCCCCCCGCCCCGGAGCAGCACCGCGCCCCGCCCGGCCCCTCAGGCCCGGGAGCTCCTTACCACGGCCCCGCCGCCGGCCCCGCCTGGCATGGGCCCGTTCTGCGTGGAGTCCGCCATGGCCGCACCTGCGGGGAGAGAAGCACTTCAGTTTGTGGGACAGGGGCGACCGCAGCCGCCGCCTCCCGAGCTCCCGCTCCCGGCCCGGCCGCGACCCACCGCAAGCGCCACACCGGGCACAGAACACGCTCCTGCGGACCCGCACTCCCGGATGCGGCCGGACGCCACTTCCCGCGAACGGCGGGGCTGCCGGGCAATGTAGGCGGTGCCTGGGACGCTCCCGACGGCGCCTGGCGGCGTCACGGGACGGCGCTGGGATGTCTCGGCGTGATTGCGGCGGGTGCGGCGCTGCGGCTGCGCGGCGAGCCCGCTGGGCAGGGCGCTGGTCCATTCCCCCGCTGTCCACAGCAGCCCCGACGACAGGTGCTCAGCCCCGTGTGTAGGGTCTATTCAGGGGCACTTGTGTGTGGTGGCAGCAACGGCAACAGTATTAATGCTCGCTTCGGCCCCAGTGTGGGAAGTGTTTGCTCGCTGAGGGCCGACTGGATTTCCAGGGCTCTGGATTTCCACGGCAACTTGGCGAGGCTTAATGCTGTGCAATATAATCTGGAATCGTAGAGTCACAGGACCCAGGCAAGGCGCTCCGCAGTTCCCGGTGCTGCGGTAGCCCGGTGGTGTGACACAAAAACGGTGCGAGGTTGTGTCGCTGTGTTTTAGTGTCATTGGTTCCCTGTAATGTAAAGAGGGGAGGGGGGGAAGAGAAAGCGCGCCGCTTCAAAGCCACGTGTGCCTAAGGATTCGTACTGTCAGCGGTATTACGTTAAAAAGCGGGATCTTTGAAACAAGTTTCTGAAATCTTTGATCAATAATCATTAAACCATAAAGTTAGGGAGCTTTACTCAAGTACAGGTATATCAGCAACCTCTGACAGGAGAACTGAGCTGGATAGCACAAAGCAGAAGCAGCCTTCTGCTCACTCTCCAACATACAGCATATGTAATTTGCAAGGTCTTGGAAAGGTTTAATACTGCCTTCATTAATCTTCCCCTTGCCTTTAATACTGATTTTTTTTTAATTATTTGTGCCGGATAGCTATGTGAACATGTTTCCGTTCTCAGTTGGAAGTCTGTAACTCGTCTGAAGTGGCATCAAAGCAAAAGAAAACAAAATGCGGGCCTCGCGACCGATGGCTCTGCATTTTGGCTCCCATTGCTTCATGTAGTTTGTGCTTGTGGCTTTCTCTGAAGGATGTGCAGCAGGTTCCCCCTTCTGGCAGCATGGGTTGCAGGACAGCAAGTCGTCTGCTCCCGATTCTAATCGTTCCCAGATGCTTTCAACTCAATTACTCTTTAACAGCAAGAAAGACATATTCTTGTGACCAAGGATGTTGGAATCATCGTCCGCAATCAGCCTCATTTCTGGTTTATGGGGATTAAACTTGAGGATTGATTGGAAGACACTCAGGAAGAATGTGTAATGAAGTTTGTTGACAAGAAAGGAGCAAAAGAGTCAGCTGATAGGGATTCTAATACCATAACAATTATAAATAATCTAAGCAATCTTAGGCTAATTAACACTTTTAAATTGAAGATGCAGAACCTGATTTTCCACTTCTCTCCCAACCATTCATCTCTCACTAAGGTGACTGAGAAGTAGGCACAAGATCTACCTCCTATTTTGGGACGATTTTTCTGCAGGTGGAGGAGACTACTAAACAGCAGTAGGGAATTAGGACTCTCAGTGTGTCTGCTGGGCGTTCTCAGGTGTATAATAAAAAGTCTGGCACACATTTATGCTGAACCAAAATAAAGAATTCAATTATAGCCCAGTAAATTTAAGTTGAACCATTACCAGATTACTCCATTGCCAAATGAAATATTGATATATCCAGATTTGTGTAGATGCAACTGAAACATGAAAACCATTGAATGTTTCACTGAAATGTTACAAGGGAAAAAAATATGGTCAGTGTTCAAGATTACTTATATTTCTTAAATGAACCTAGGATGACAAGTGCATGTCTTTAGCAAGAGTGCTTTTTCATTTCTTAGCACTTGTAATTTAGGAAGTACTCAATACACTTGTATGCAAAGCATTCATTTCTAGATTCTGGTTTGGTGTCTCTTGGTCATAACAGCAAAAGTTGTCTTTAACGATTTTGCCTTGATTTCATTGAAATAGAATGTTAAGCCATTATTTATTTACGAAAGTTAATGGATTAAAAAATGTTATACTTTGGAAGATTTAATAAGAAATGTCCCTCTTCACCCTTTGCAACTAGTTCCCTTTTTCTTCATACCAATCCTCATTTTCCTGACTTTCCCCTTTTGTTCTGCACCTGTTGTTGCTCCTTGTTTGATACAGTCTCTTCAGCTGAGCACTTCAGACCATGCTACTGTTTAGTTTAACTTGAAAGAAGACATTAAATTATGTCTGTAGAAATCAAGTGTCAGCTATTGGCTTCTCCTTTTCCCAATTCTCCTCTGCTATGACACTGCTGATTGAGCAGACAGCAGGAACAGAAATTGATCTGTATGTTATTAAGATTTTGTTTCCAACAGTTGTAAGGGGATTCTTCCATACCATCAAGACACCCATTTGCTTTAATTGGTGATTGATAGTTCAGGTGTTTAGAAGAGTATCATTGTAATTGCTGAGGACTTACCTACCTCATTAGCAATATAGTCCCATTTCTCCACTGTGGCAGTCCAACACAATCAGCATGGACGTGGCTGAAATTGTAACTAACACTTCCATGTTTTCCCCCAATAAAAGTATACACCTATCAGAGAATTACTGACTGTAATGATACCTTGGTTCACCTTGCTCTTAATTTAAAAAGTTATGGATGCAAAGGGATATATGTTGACCTTTTATGCCCAGATGTATACATCTACTTCCACTAATCCATTTGATGTCTCTGGGGAAAAAAATAAAGCACCTTACTACGTCTGCAAAATAAGTTACACATTTTAGAATTATATGGAAGAAAATAGGAATGCAATGCTTTACATTTGTTTAGCAAGGCTGAGACTGAGAAGCTGAGACTCTCCAGAGGCAGTGTAAGTTTACTGATGCTCACAGCATCACCATTAATTAGATGAAGTTCAATGAAGACTTTAGGTCAAAAAGGTTAGTAATTTACTTGTAGGCACATGAGCAGTAGCACAGCTGGGCTGGAAATGGAATATATAACGCCAGAGCCACCATTGCCCGTTTTCTTCTTAGTCGCTATGTGTTTTCAGATGAAATTATATGCAAAACTCCATAGGCAATTTGAAGCCAGTTTGAATATCCAAAGAAGGCTCCGATGGTGTTTCAAATGAATTACTGAGAACCTCATTACAGACACTATGGAAATACTTTATAAACAATAATTCTTAGTCAGTGCATTTTGACAGCCATAATAAATATCTTATAGAACCAGTATTTTGTATTAAAGTTTGTTTTAAATTTGTATTTTGTATTGTCTTTTTAGTAGCATCACCATCACAAGCATGCAACCTTTTGTCTCCAGTGGCGTCAATTCTCAATCATTTTAACAGACAATGATGTAGCGTTGTTTAGGTGGTGTTCATCACTTTGCAGCAAGGGGCACTTGAGGTTCAGATAATGATTTATCTCTTTTGTCCTTCTTGATTTGAAAGAAGGTACTGTTGCTAACATCTGTATATAGCTTTCATTTATTTCAAATAAAAGAGAGAACATTCCTCCAAGACTGATAGGATTGCAGTTCCTCGTAGCCAAACTAGCTCCATTATTTGTATCAGTAGTGTATAATGCAAAGATAAAATAAGTTTTTATGCAAAGTTTTAATGAACAATTTGGTTCTTGTTTGTGCTTGTCTCAAGCTGGCTATCCAAATCTCAAGAAACAATAAAGGACATTGGGTAAATGCCTGTTACATTTTTCAGACAAAGAAACAGAAGTCTTCTGTCTCTACCAGATTGCGTTGTGATTTTTGCTGGATGGTCTGTAGCCATATCGAATATGTTCTTCTTTCTTTTCCCTTGCAGCTGGAGTTTCCATTTACTCACCCTTCCTGGAAGCATTACGCTTTTAATCACTGAGTGTGTGTGCCAAAGCAGTGTAAAAGAGAAACCACAAGGTTTTTGAAGATGTGCGAAATAGATGTGCAAAATTTCTTCCAGTTGCTTTCTGTGTCAGCATTTTTATAACTCTCAGCATTTTGTTATATCCCTATGTTATTAAAATAAATGACACAGAAGCTGCAAGTGTAGGCTTAATTCTGTACAAAGAAATATGATAACTTTATATATGTCTTTTGTAAGATTTGAGGTATGGCACAAGGATTGTCATGTGATGAATCAGAGAGCAGCCTTGCCAGTGTATTTTATTTGCAATGTCCAACCCATTAGGGACATGAAAAATATTGAAAATTTAAGAATGGAAAGAAAGATAGGCAAGTGTTCTTTTAAAAATTAATTAAGGGAAGATTAGGAAGACTTTAGAAATCTGCAGCAAGAGACCGTATCAACAAATGGAAGAACACAGTGAATTATAGATGTAAACTTTCGACTACCTGTAGTGCTTGATTATAAATACCACAGCAGGAAAGATTGATAAGCATCACCTTGCAAGCTCAGAGAAGTATCTGAAAATGTATTGATCAATGCTGAACTCAGTACTGGGTCGCTGGTAAATGGCTTCCTTATCTTGTACTGATCACAGGCTACAATGAGGGAATGAAAAGAGGACAAGGGACAAAACCCCAAACCTGTGAGCTTTCCCAAGAAGAAGTTCTGTTACAATGCAAGGAATGTTAGCTCTATGTATGCAGAGAAATGTGAAAAGAAATATTCCCTTTTTAAAGTACTCTCTGTTATATGATCTGAGCAAAACCCCATAAAGATTGATGACAGTAACACTTGACATGGTTCTGCACTAATAACTAGAAGCTAATAACACTATAATCTGTGGTCCTGTTTTCTTCAGCAGAGATATTATTATTACATTCAGCCACTCATTCAGTGCAAGCAGAAGTTTGCAGATAAATAATTAGGGTTGCAAGCTGTATAAACTGAATAAAAATGAACCACCAAGGAATTTTTTGCTTTTATCTGAAGGTGACACAAGCCAAAGACTTCTTTTGATGTAAGTGTACCAGCCAATATGTCAGGAATCCCATTCCATTCACATACAAAACTTTTATCACACAACTACAACAAATGTGGGAGCTGCACTTTTTTTTGTTCTCTGCACCCACAAAGTTGCCTCTGGTTTCATTCACAAGCATCTTTAGACCTTTGCTCATGTCTGTCCACATCATCTGCACTCTTACCATCATTATAAATGTCCTAGGCAGTAAAGGTATACAGGNTATATAAGATATCTATATATCTTATATATCTTATATATAGATAAGGTCTTCTATATATACAGGTATATATAGAAGATATATAAGATATATAAGATATCTATATATCTTATATATCTTATATATAGATAAGGTCTTCTATATATACAGGTATATATAGAAGACCTTATTAAAATTAGAGGAGGCTTCAGAGAAAAGCTTTTGATTTTGGACAGTTTTTTACACAATCTGGTATGTTTTCATAACCAGGGTAGGTTTGAATGATCTAAGTTATTATATTGCATAAATTTTTCTTGATCTTTTAATACATACTCCAGGTGCTGAATTTTCAAAAGCACTTTGCACTACAGATAAACTCTGAAATCAGTAACATTCTGCATTCTTTGTGAGATCCCATTCAGAAATTCTGTCACAGAAAACTGGGTGGGTGATTACGTGATACGAATATGTGGAAGTATTTTTAACATTTTATATTGGATATTAAATTTTAAGCACAGTCGACTGACATGTCCACTGACATGTTCCACAGGTATTTTATTGCTTATTTTGGAGGTGGGAATATTTTTATTCATTGGTGTTTATTAATCACAGCATGTCCAATTCCAGACAGAGCAGGCAAGTGTTCCAGTTTATAAAATTAATCCCTCTATTTTTTTCTTTTATTCTATACAATTTAGTTAGATTAATCTAGGTTTATAATAATTGCAAAAAAAAAAAGTATATGCATATTTTATCCAACAGTTTTTTGTAGCCACTGATAATCAATAACAGCTTAAAACTTAGAAAAGATAAAGAATACATGGAAAGACAATCACGTTAATTAGATTTGTCCTTCCAAACACTCATAGGTAAAGTCCATCCATTTAAATCTGATTTAATCATGTGCTGAAGTGGCATGAAATTGAATGAAATCAAGCTGTCCATAGCCCAGAAATGTTCTTACTGAGATACAAAAATCCTCAAGGATACCAGTTAGTCAGATAGTCTGCTTGATAAGTCAAGGATAAGTTTCTTGCTCAGTCACAAAGCTTCTGATTTATATATTGACCAGAGTGACTGGTAATGGAAGGATATTCTTTGAGGCTTGTAACTTTTATTGAGTTCAGCCTTCCCTGCTGTGACTTTTGCAGAAACTACCTAACACTTCTTCTTTAGCAATCTTTGCTTGTTTATATGGAGCCAGTAGTTGTTACTTCATTAGGAAGGTAAAATACAGGGAGGTTCAGGTTCAAGGGAGATATTTGGCATTTACACAAGGGAAATTGTAAGCAATCTGGAGAGGGACACGAGTAAAATGAAGAGTTAAACACACAGCAAGATTATTGACATGCATGACAGCTTTTGAAATTTAGTAATTGATGCATTATCAATCAGTGACTTCGAAGAGAAACACAGGGAATTCAGGGTATGTCTGTAGAAAACCGAGTACACTCACTCTTAGCTTCTTCACTGAGGTTTAATGGAACTTTTGGTGAGTTATACTATTTATTCTTCCTGATAGGAATTTCATTCAGTTGCACAGTTCTGAAAAGTAAGCAAATTCTCCTAATCAAAAGATAAAACTGAGATTTAAAAAAAAACAATATTCTTTAAATTTGCTTTACATTACAGTTGGTCCAAGACCACTACAAATAATTCTCACATGGCACCTTTGTTTTTATCTTCATGGATGACATTAGGAAGAGGGTCTTTGTCAAAAACCTTGAAATATTAAAAAGTCTGGCAAGCTCATCACATGATTCCTTCAGAGTCTTTTCTGCAGCAAGAAACAATGTGCAGATGTAAAATTTAAAATAGTTCTGACAGGAGCTGGAAAAAATGTTCTGCAAGTTCACCCAATGCGACTGCATTCAATGCAGACATTCAATGACTGCACGGGTAATACCCCAGGAAAGATGCTTAAAGGAAAAGAAACCCAGACAGTTCTCAGCATAATTCCTCTGGCAACCCACTGGGGAGGCAGAAGCCATGAGAAAATGTCCTCAGCAGGTAAATTCATGATGAGTGAGGTAGGAAACATGGAAAGATGCTTGGCCACTAAGAATTATTCATTATAAGGATTTTGAGCAGCATTCCAGGATTAAGACGGACAGTATGAAAAAAAAAAGAAAGCGAGAAAAGAAGATGAAAAGGGAAAAGTTTCATTTGTATACTAATTTTAATACAGTTTAAAAAAAGTACCAAAAAACAACAGAAATAGAGATATTAAAATAGCTAAAGAAACATCAGTCTGGAGAAGGTTGAATTGTAAGAAGAAAGCTCTAGCAGGCTTAGTGACAGGAATATGCTTGACAAATGAGAGATGAACAATAAGAAATGAGAGAATAATTTACATGCAGCAGGATATGAATCTGTGCCCTTGAAGATTTTCAAGATTCAGCTGTAGTCCTACTTCAAGGGGGGCGGTTGGACCACCTAGTCCCTGGGGTCCCTTCCAATCAATATTTGTTTGGTTTTGTGCAAAGTGAGAATCTTAAGCAGCAAAAATGAAGAGACTTGAACAACTAGTGATGGGTGTGACACCCACCATTGTCAGAATAACAAGTACCTCATGGAGTAGCCGGCATTGTTAAGAGGTACTGGAGGATAAGGAGTCTTAAGGATTCATAGGAGTTAAAGTGATGAGTAACAGTGAAGGTTAATAACAGAATAAATGTTTTCATGAATTCCATCATTATGAGAAGTTTTGATTTCTAAGATGCAGGCACAAGAATATAGGTTATTTGTATCCATACAGCACAGCTATTCTGAAGTGCTACAGCTCACACACTTCCTCATCAATACTGCATCAAAAAGCTGAGCTGCTACACCAGTCTTGGGTGTGGAAATAAAAAATGTTCTAATATAACTATTTGTTGAAAATAACACTGCGCTAAACAATTGCAAGTTGACATGGTCCAAAATAAGTTGAATAAATAAAAGGTATTTCTCTAATATTTTTATATTATACAAGAATATCCATCAATAAATTAAGTAAATGACAGTGAGGTCATCCATTCAGAGAAATTCAAGTAAAATTAAAATAAATTTTTTTTAAAAACATGCTATAGCAGAAAGTCTGTAACCCCTTCCCTAGTCTCTTAAAATGGCCAGGAGGAAAAAAAAAACTTGATATTAGGGACTGTAGGCTGGTGATATAAGTTAAAAAATAAGGAACTGAAACAGATTATAAAGATTTGTGTTCTTCAGAGGAGTAGGAGATTTTATGAGAGGACAGTAGAAGAGAATTTCTCTGTATTAGGTATCAGCAGGACAGGCATGCAACTAGTTAGGTTGAAGTTGATATAAAAATAAATTAGTATAAATTGCTAATCATGTGTTTAGAGTAGAAACAAGAAGAATCTGTAAGATCCTTACAGTGAAAACAGTGGAATTAAAACATCTGAATACTCTTAAAATGGAGTTTAGTAAATTTATACAGCTTGAAAACCCAGATGATTCCTTCTGGGCTGTTAAGAACAAAGTCTCCAAATCATCCATAGAGGGTTTGGGTTAATTGTACCCATTAACTAGGGGGGTGTGAACAGCATCAAACATGATTGTTTTTACTGTTTTGTTTTAAAGGACACTATGAACAAACCACAAAATGAAGAGGATTTCAGTGGTTAGTGCATCCTTTGAGAGCTCCTGCTGCTAGTGCTGATACACTAAAACTCTAAATATTTTTTTTTAATATAGCAGAAGTGTTTCTCCATAATGCATATTTATTCTTTTGTGATTTTATTTTAATAATCTCAAAAATGTTACAATTCTGCAATTTCTGAGAGAAAACAATTTTGCAAGATGTCTGTAAAAAAGCATCTCTGAGGTTCTGTGACTAAAATGAGATGCCATAGTGGACTCCATAGTCACATGATTAAAACTTCCCTAAAACTTTGCCCCCTGCTTTCAAGCTGGAGACAAAATTCTCTTAGAAGTGTCTAGAAAACAAATCACAAGGCATGAGAACAGTCTGTCAATGCTGTCTCCAGGCACAAGGTAAAATCCTGACTTTCATCTGAATTTCCAAACACCAATCTCTCAAACTTCACTGAATTTCCAGTCTTTGGCTTCCTTTTGGATCTCCATTGGGCACCAAGAAAGTCAGAACCTCATTCATCATCTATCAATTTCTCCTCAGTACCACATGGATGCTTTGGACCTAAGGTACAGCTGAGCTAACAGCCTGAAATATGGACAGAGAGCAGGTCACAGAGATTGTCCTCTTGAAATTCACAACAAAGATGTGGCACTTTTGGCCAGGACACCAAACATCCATTCAGTTAACATGGTGGAGTTGCCCATGACTCAGGTAAGGATGCTGTCAGACCTGTAGAGTTCAAAATGTGGTAACCATAAAAGGTCTGACTGCTCACAGAACCTGCTTCCTCAAAATGTTTTCTAGTGTGTCCATTTTTATGAAGACCTCAGCTCAAAAGAAACAACTAAAGATGTTTTCCCAGAAAAAATATGGATATTGATAACATTTTCTAGTCTTAATGACCTTACCATGCCATAGTGGCAGTGTATGCTTCTAACTTTTAAATATGATCTGTGTTTTACAACAGTTTTATACTAGAGGTGCCTCAGGCATAAACCATGAAATTTAATTATTTTCACCTGTGAGCACCAGCTCATGCAACAAAATAAAACTTGTGTCAATCAAATATTTCTTTGTCTTGGCTTTACATATGCTTGTCAGGGGATTTATCATGTAGCAATGGAACTGGAAAATGATAATTCAAAAGTAAAACATGGATGAGTTAAAAAAGAGTATAAATAACAATTTGGAGATCTGTGACTTTTGATTAATGTTAAAATTATGAGTAAATCATCAGATTAGTACATTTCTATTCCTAAAGTGTTTTTACCTCTAATTAGAATATTATTTAAAATAGTCTTGTGATACATGAAGAAAATCAGCATAAGAAAATACATAGATTGTTGTCCTCTTTACTTGGTCAAATACATGCCTATCATGAGGACACAAATGTCTTTTATATCCTCCTGTCAGGGTGATATCCTATGTGCTAGTGCATGGCCTAGAGAAGAGATGAAATTCTGCAAAACTAATAAAAATGAGAATGGAGGACCAAATAGTAGGTAAAGGCATGGTTAGTCGTCAAATTTATTATTTTATGCCAAAAGAATAAGATGGGTTTTCACATCTCGTCTGAAGGTGCCACATCTTGCTCAACAAAGGGTAGCAGGGCCAGAAGACAGATCTGTTTTCATTATGTCCCTGTCAGTGCTGGAAAACCTCACAATTGATTCTGTTGTGATAACAATATCATATCAGATGCAATTCAAGTCTTCCTCTCACTAAACCCCAGTGAATGAACCTCAGTAACATAGCAAATCAGTGGTAACCTTGGTTTTGAAATCCCTTTGTGATTCTGGAGTTAATAAGAACTCTCACATAGTAAATGGGTAAGGAACATGGGTGAATTTCCTGTTTCTGCAGTTTTCTCAGGGTTCGGTTTAATGGAGATTTAAAGCATTATCATCTGACAGTCTGTATTCTATGTGTAGTGAAAAACTAAACTCCTACTGTGCCTTTCAAGTAAGTTCATTTATGATAATGCAGATTTTGAATTACCCAGAAACTGGATTGTGTCTGCTCATTGTTTTTGAAAACTAAATGGACCAGTACATTTGTACTTTTTCAGTAAGCGCTAAGAGGTGCACTTGCCTTGGTTGATATGACCCCACCTACTTCAGTCAGGACCTCAGTCTGCAAAAGCCCAGGAAGAAAAAAGAAAAGACCAGGATTTCTTTTAATCTGAGCAAGTGCAGCATTCAACAAAGTCTCAGTAGCCTCATTTGAGACCTTTAGAGGTAGTGATAACAAAAGCAATAGAACACAGAACAATGATGACTGCAAATAGTATGTTCATCATTTATTGCATAATTACCTCATAAAATTTCACTGGAGATTCTCACACTAAGATTCTTCTTGTTTAAAGAATAAAACAATCTAACTGCTAAAAAGGTCACTAGAAATGAATAGTGAATAATATTTATTACAAGAAGGATAGTTAGGAAAAGTATTTAATATATTGAAGGACTTTTTCAGTGGTGTTGGCATCCCAGTATTTCTGGCATCTGCAGATGTAGAATTGCATGATATCTTGTAGGAATGGTATTTCTCAAAGAACAGCAAAGTTTACTAGGAACCAGAAATAGTGCGGGGGGAATTTCTTCTTAAAGTCATAAGAGAACTTTCATGCTATTTATCTATTCTTTTGAAAATGGAACACTCATGCCATCTAATCACGACTTCCTCAGATTCTGCAAGACCAATAAAAGGGGCACATTGATATCCAGTGAATAGAAATACAGTATTGCATTCTGGATTTGATCTGTTCTGTGCATTCTTTATATTCAACCCATAATATTCAAAGATTGTTTTCATGAACCTAGCTTGTTCAGTCACTCGTCATCTGATTTTGCTCTGCTCTGGAGATCAGTGTGAATAGTTTTTATTTCCTATTTGAATACTGAGTATGAAGCCACTTAAATTATGTCTACCATATGTATTAGTTATACATGAATAGAGATAGTGTTTCAATTTCTATCAGTCGCTGAAAGCATTTTCAGTAATGCTATCAGCTGAGATCAGTTTGAGTAAGGGCATTAACACCTGGTATCAAAGTAGAGCTTTATTTTATGAAGAATAAAATTCCTAAGGCTAATACCAAAAGTTTACTTGGATTCAATCTTTGGTTAGATCTCATCTCTAGATAGCTACTTTTGATATCTGGTTTTAAAACCAGGAGTGAAAATCAGTTTAGTGGTTTCATACTTCTTCCTTGTAGATATTTGTCCAGGTAAAAAAGTCTCCACACAATTCAGTGTGTTTATCAATCTAAAAGTAAAAGCAACTAGAAAAGACAAATATTTTTCTAGATGAAATAGAGCTTGAGTTATGGCTTAAACTACCACAGGAACCCATGTATGAGGAGGTTCAATTTCATTCCTTTTGTTCTACTGACTTACATCATTAGGTGAGAAATTACAGAAACCCTGTGCCTTAGTTTAATAACTGTTGTAAGGCTGCAGAAGGATATCCTTACAAAATGTGATGGCAGTCTTAATTCAAAGACCTATGTGCAAAGATAATTTTCCTACCTATTTCAGGAAGTATGGACTCCTGATCTCTCTCTGCAATCCATCCCACGTAGTCTTCTGGCAGTCCCTAGATAAAGTGATGTTGAAGATACAGTGTGCACCCTGGAACAGCACAGAAAGTATAAACACAAATTTTTAAAGATTCATGTGATGAATCCACAGCATCATTTCTCATTGCACCAGAAATCCAGGGTGGTCAGGATGATGCAGAGGGCATTTAAGCCCTGTTTAATAAAAAGCCCTGTTTAATAAAAAAGATTCAGAAAGTGAATTTGAGCAGTTGTGATAGACTGTCCACACTACCAGCTCCTCCTTCAGTCTTTGTTCTGCTTTAGATTATTTCCATAAATTTTCTTTAAAGAGAATCTGTAAAGGAAATAAAAAACGGTGTGGACAAATGTTGGTCATTTGGAGTCAGTCATACTGCCTAGTCCTTTTTAATTTAGCAGTACAGATTACCTGTCCTGTGAGAGTTGTCACCGAGACACTGGTACACAGGCACTTTCTGACTTATCCTGAGCAAATGTGGCTCTTGCCCATTACTAAAACTAAGAAGCTATAGAGATAACAGAAACCCTGTGTTCTGATCCTTTCTTCCCATACCCATACCATGCACGAGGCTCAGAGTGTCTTCATTGATAAAACATTTTAACTGGGAAAATCAGTGCTATCTATTCTATGCAGTTCCTGTAGATTTAGAAAGAAATTTCCCAGCACGAAGGAAATTCTTGTTCAAGATCAAAGTTGCTCTTGATAAATTAATGATTACTGTACTAATTAAAGATATTTCTGCTGCAAGATTTTTTTTTACAAAAGTTATAACCCAGTGAAAACTTATTCGTACTCTAAACTCTGATTCCATCAGAATGGAATTAGTTCGTCCTGAATGTTTAACTGCGTGAAGGGAAATTATTTGGTCCAACACTTTTGCCTAATAGCCTTTCAAGATTGCCTCAAAATTAAACAATCAGATAAGAAGAAATTACTTCCTTTTTCAGCTATTTATGAAAGATACTATGAGAAAATAGCTGTCAACATAAGCAAATAAAATTGGCCTGTATCTTTTTTCTGGACATATGGATAAAATATACAAACCCTGCCTATATACCCTGCCAGGACTACTTATTAGGAACAGTCCCAGGTACGTATTTCCCCCAAACTAACGTCCATCCCTTGGAATGGGCCAAAAACCTGCCAATGAGCACTGTAAAAATTGAATAGGTCTGGGCAAATATACAGGCCCCTTAGATATAAAAATTACTCAAAATGTTATTCAAAACGAAATAAAATCACAGGCAATGGCAATGTTTTGTCTTTAATTCTTACCATCAGTCTGGCTATCGCCACACACAAAGACCAGCCATATCCGCCATCAAGCTGTCCACAAGCTCTTTTTACCAGAGAAAAACAGGCTTATGATGAGATATATTTTCCCGAGATGCCGCACAATACACAGCCACATAATTGCATTATACCTCTGGTCCTGACTGTAAGCAATGAACCTGGCAAGGCAGGGTTCTGGGCTAACTGTCCTAATGGGCCATTTCAGTTGTTTGTTTTCAATAAAAAACCTTCTGCATTGTATACCAAGATTTAGGGTTCTTAGAGAATGTTATTAAGCTCGATATATTTGTAGTCTGTTCCAGCAGCAGCAAGCTTAATGTAATATGGCAAATTTTGAAAGAAAAGTAGGATATTTCAATTCTATATTCCAAATATTTGCATAGTTCCAACCAAAATATCTGTCTATAACATATTGCTGAAAATGGCTGAGGCAAATGCTGTGGACAGTGAAGGTAGGAGAGACATATATTTTAATAAAAAATATGGATAGTTCATCTTTTCCATTTATTGTTGGTATATTGATAATGATTGAATACAAAAGAGTTTGTTTCTTTCCTGGATGTTTAAGTGAATGTTAGTCTGCAAATAGGAGAGTATACAGTCTATTAAGTACCGTCTGTCTCTGCACAGAAAGCTGCCACAGAAGGCCAATGAGTAGATTATCAGCTCTAACTGCTTCTGGTGGAGTCCCTGAAAACAGCCTGAGGTGAAATTAGGGGAATGGGATAGAGGTGCAGATCTGGCGTGTTCTGTGCTCCCCCACCAGACCCTTCTTCCTGGGAAATTAGGGTGGGGAAATAACTAGTTTGTAAGTGTCAGTAGTGGTTACCCAGAAGGTACACATAAACAGAGGGGAAGTCCTGAAATGCTGGTAAACAGATTTATATACCAGAGGAGAAATGCAGTTATCTGTATACTTTAGGTACTTCAGCAGATTTTGTGAAGGGCAACAGATGTTCTGGGTCACAGAGGGGAAGCTGCTAAAGTGTTTCTCTCTCCCTTCCTCTGAACCATGGTGCTTTTGGATCAGAGACGGGTCTTGAGGACCTTGCCTAAGGGTGTGTGTGTCTGCACAGCTCAGTACAGTGCCATTAAAGATACCTCTAAAAAAAGTAATTCAAATGAGAAATTTTAAAGCTCTCAGAGAAGACTAAATCAGCAGAAGTGAAATGTGATCATTTACAGATAACCTGGGGGTCTCGTTACAGTATCTATAACCTGGAGTCACTGAGCACAGCCTGCAGCATCAGAACAGCAAAACAAGGGGGCTTCCCTGCTAAGAAATTAGGCTCTAGGAACAGCACAAAGCCTGGTTCCAGAGAGACTGAACACTACAGACATAATGGAGTGCCTGGAGGGTTACATCAGGAAGTTGCATGAAGCTCAGTAAAGCCTTCGTAGGGCAAAAGCAACCTGTAAAAATGAACAGATACTCTTGTGCCTCTAGAGTAGGCTTAGCTAATGAGTGTTTAATATGATGATAGAATGCTTTTAAATGTGTTTTAAATGTTAAATGGTATAATGGTTTGTTTGTTCTAAATACTGCACCTTCACACGGTACTATCTGGCCTTGTTATCTATTGTGGTAGAACGAGATTTTTTGTAGAAGGACAGACACTCTTTTACCATTCCTATTTCTGAAAACTTCATCCAAGTGCTTTCTGATATACAGTGCTTCCTGCAGCTCTTGCACAGGGGACATGCCTCCATTTTCCTTAACTGCCCTGCAAAAGCCCTGCAAACAGAGCATCCCACCACAGAGATGACCAGAACACATTCAATTTAGCTATGCACGCTGCTGTGTTGGATAAACAGCATGCATTTCTCATTTGGTTTCATCCGAAAGCTTTTTCCTCTTCTGATGGCCCTTTCAGGTTCTCTACGTGTTACTCGTTTAACCAGGCTGAAAAACAAGCTAAGCTCTCTTCGGTAAATGCCTAGGTAAGTGAATAGACCAGGCAGGAAAGATAGGCTTCTTTCCCCTAAATTACGTGTAGATTCTTCAGAGGTGATGTCTGCTGTCCGTGAGTGTTTTGAAAAGCAGGATAAAATGCAGATGGTGGGAGAAAGGGACGTGGAGAGAGCTCGCGGCTGGGTGACCGCGCTGCCGACCTGCTTCTCGCCCGCTGAGCCCTGTGGCAGCTCGGTGGCAGCACTCCGCCGTTCGGCTCCCAAAACACACACACACCCCGAGCCGCCACGGCCGGGACGGGGGATGCGCGGCCTCTCCGCGCAGCGGAACTCAGCGGGGATTGGGGTCCGGCCCCCCATCAGCGTGTCGCGCCCGGCGGTGGGCACTGGAAGGTCCCCGCACCGCGGGCAGAGCCGGCTGCGCAAGCGGGAGCTCCGGAGGACTGCGTGCCTGGAGCCTCTCGCGCAGTCCCGCACTTGTGGGAAGTCCGTGGGTGCTGTAGGGCCGCGGCGTTCCTCCGTGTCCGACCCGGGGTACACCGAGGTACACGCAGTGGGAAAGGTTCTGAGATAAATTTGGATGAGGTTCTACAGAGAGGAGAAAAAAATATAAATAGAAACAAAAAGGAAAGGAAGGAAGGAAGGATGGAAGGAAGGAAGGAAGGAAGGAAGGAAGGAAGGAAGGAAGACCTCTTTGTCTACAATGTGTAACTTCGACGAGTCCTGTCTACCATCTGTCGTAACTATCTCTGTATAACAACACAGATCAAATAAACAACATCCTCCCTATTTTATGTTACAAGTCAATCTATCTGGAGATCAATTAAAAGGACATTTTTTCCATCCAAAAAAAAATTGACAAGGGGCAGGGGAAGGAAGGAGCGAGCAGTGTCTGCGCGAGGCGCGTTCCGGCCGCGAGCCACCAGAGGGCGCTCTACACCGCTCCCCTCTCCCGCGTAATTGATGGAGGCAGCAGCGAGAGATAATTAGTTTTATGTATATAATATTTGATCATGAAAATATTCTTTGCCTTATCCTAGTGTAGGGGACCTATAATATATGTTAAAATAGTTAATTTTTTATTATGTCTTCGAATTGTTTTACCCGTCCTACCCCCCAAATTATTGTAGCATCAACTGAAAATGTAGGCAATGTAAGCAATGTTAAATCTAATTTTTCTGTGCAAAACCTAATTAGCCATTTTAAAAAAGGTTAACGCCAGCGCCTCAGACGGTTTTTGTTTAATAATCCTATTACTGATGGCTCATCATGTATAAAATGGTGCGGGTAGGATGCAAAATTTCCACTTGTTTATAAGTGTATCTGGGAGAAATGTATAAAATAATCTACAGCACAGGAGGCAGGTCAGTGCGGAAGGGAAGGCGCTCGCCTAAAACGTAAGTAAGGCACCTTTCACTCCGCTCTTATTGCCATTGTCTTTGCAGAATCGAAATATTATATCTGGCTACAAATTTGTTTCCAAATATACGCAATCTTTTATCCCACATTTGTATTCTAAAGAAAATCTTGCCTGATACTTTTTTCTCCTCCCTGTCGCAGTGCAAGTTTTTTTTTTTTTTTCCCTTGGAGAATAGATGACTTGGAGGACCCTGGTTAGCTCTTGGTGCTTAGGGGGGAACAAGGTCTCTGTCCTGGAGAACTCCCCACGAGAAAAGCGATGCTTTCAGATCGGCCGCTGCAGGCTCTTGCTAGGGGGGAAAAAAAAAAAAATAGAAGCCAGGTGCTGAGATTTCACTACCTGCCGGGAGCCGGAGCCTTTCTGTCCCTTCGACGTGTGCCGGCTCACCGGGTCTCCTGCGAAGGCTCACCCCAGCCTTTTCCCATTACAGCCCCGAAATCCCGTGCTCTGCTAGGTGGGAGTAAATAGCTTTAAGTAACGTGTCCGACCTTTTGCTATATCTGTTGGCATGTAATTATTTTTCAATGTCCCGAGACATAGCGGTGTAAGAGAAGAGTGTTTATACAAGAAAAGGCAAAACCCGAAAATGATCAGGCAGTGTATTTGCAACGATGTATCCCTGACGAGTAACAAGAAATAATGCTGTACTAGGAGGAGAAAACGGGCTCATGGCTAAGCGAATGGATCGCTGCGGGATACGAGACTTACCCCGCTTCACGGACTCTGAAGTCGTTTCTTGATAGCGATTTCTGATCGCTTACCGATTACTTAAAAATTATTTAAACGTCCAGGAAGCAAAATGCGGGAAAATGTCCTTATCTAAAAATGAAAAAAAATATGTATTTCGGGAATGTCTGTGAGGTTTATCTTTTGATCACTCTCGGTCTGGTGGTGTCCTCGTTGCTTCCCGAGCCTCGGAGCACAGGGGTGTTTGCGGTTTTGGATGGCGAATTTATTTTACAGTGGCTTTTTCCGAAGTGTAGTTTGCGAGGCTCGAATCATTCTTTAGAGCCGGCAATATCTGAGCATACATGCAGCATCTATCCATCAATCAACCAATCAATCAATCAATCAATCCATCCATTCATCGGTCCATCCCTATGAATATATGTATATCTATATATATGTATATATCACAAACTCTTTTTTCTCAGCGATGTTGCTGACATAACTGTGCCCAGGGCTGTGCCCCAAAGGGAGGGAAGAGAGCGGAGCAGGCGCTCGGCCGGGGCCCGGGCAATCGGACGGCGCTCCATTGCTGCCCGCTCTCCTCTGGCACAACTGTGGCCATCGGGAGGTTTTGCACGTCGCTCCCCACTTTGCAGGATACCCCAATTTTGACACCAAAGGCAGTCAAGCGAGCAGCTCGCCTTGTGCAGCGAGTTCGCAGCTGACGATCTTTGTTTTAAACCCCTGCTGATGTTCACGCTCCCAATACTCCCACATCGGACAAAAATATCTGCATTTTCACCCAAACGCGAGCAATTACTAAGGAAACGGGCCTCTCGCTCCTTGCATTTTCCTTCTGGTCCATTTGAAAACGGATCCATCAGCGGGTACCAGGCGTTTAAGGGAGAATTTCTTAAAGGGCATGTGGGACGGCAACAAAAGGCTGCCATTCACAGGAGAAGTCAAAGGCACTAAATGGGGACATCAAAAGGAATTCGGATCCAATCGAAAAATAAAAGAATCTGATTTCTTTTCTTATCTGAAACACGCAGATGAAAAGCCCCTAAAGCAAACAGCCAAAGAAAGCGATGTTTTTAAAAACAGCAAGAAAGGGGGAGAAAGGGGGGAAAAAATAAAGAAACAATCTCATGAATGCGTTTCTTCGGACTTTAAATGAGATGAATGACAACATAATATCAACAGCTTCTACACGACAAACCTCATTAGACTAATGTCTTTCACTGCCTCAGTTTTACGCCTTAAACTATTCCGGGACAGGGCAATGACTATTGCTAACAGCAGAATAATCCGGAACGACCCTTTCTCTAGGTGAAGAGCCAGAGGGAGCGGCAGGCAGCGCTCCGGGGCTGCGGGTAGAGGTTGCTCCGCGGGGCTCCGAGCGGCGGGCAGGGGCACGGGTGCGGCGGGTGTGTGCCGCCTGTCACCCACGGCACCTCCCGCTGCTCTCCTTACTTTTAAACAGCTAGTTTTGATTATTGTTTTTAATTGTGTAGAGTAGAGGAGCGGACATCGTTGCTGGAAGATGCACCTGCTCGAAATGCAAATACGCGACAGAAAAGGGAGATTTATCTGTGCCCGAAAGAAATACTAATGGAAGGAGGAAGATCTGTTGTTGGAGGAGGATGCTGGGTCTCGCCTTAGGTGTTTTTCCTCCGTTTGCCCGGGGGAAACGGGGGCTTTTCCCCCTCCCGGCCTCGTGTCTCCCGCTACTCAAAACCGTGCTGGAAGTTTGCCGGGGTGCTTTCGGCTCGCCCTGCTCTGGCTGTCTTGAGCAGAACCCGCCCCGCCTCCCGCGGCTAGCAAGGAGACCGGGCTCAGAGACCGGGGAGTCCCGGACCAGGGGACAGGGCCCTTCAGGTGGGGGTTCCTGGGGCAGCTGAGGGGGAAAAGGCCGAGCAGCGGCCGAGGAAAACTTTCGGCGGAGTGAGCCCCCCTCCCCCGTGCTCCTTGCCCGGATAAAGCCCTTCCTCACAGGGGAGGGAAGGGGCAGGCTACAGGGCAGGGGCTTCCCTTTGGTCTCAGTGTGTGTTCTGTAAAGTTGTGACAGATTATTAGTAAAGGGAGGGGTTTCACAGTTTGATGAAGATATAACACACTCTGGACTATCCATCCTCCGGGCCCATTCATCAGCAACAGAAGCACGGAGATGAGGGGAGAGAAGCTCTGTTCCTCTCCCCCACAGCAATTCATCACTGCGGCTGAATCGGGGAGTCTTGTCCTTCAGCGACCCGCTCCCTGGCCGCCCTCCTGGCATCCCTGTTCGGTCAGCTCCGTCCCAGACCAGACCCTCTGAGGGGCCAGGGCTGCTCCGCGCTCTCTCCGCTGCCGGGGAGGGACGGCCGTCACCGCGGCCGCAGGACTGGCGCCCCTGGGTCGCGGAGCGGGGACACGCACTGGGGTCCCGGCGTCCCTCTCACCCCGCCCAGGGGGAGATCTCCCTGCTGCGTGGTAGAGGAAAGCTGAGAAGCTGCGTACAGGAATCGGGAGTGATGGAAAGGGACAGAAGAATAAACAGATAGATAGACACAGACGGGGCGAGGATGCTCCTATGTCAGTCTTTTGTTTGGGAGTGAGTGATCCTCATTGTCTGTCGACGTGGAGAAGAGAGGAAATTAATTGCAACCAATTAATAATTAATCCCGTTTAAACAGCTTTATTATCACCCACGAACGAGAGGGAATTGGTCTGATAACCCCCCGAAGACCGAATGTCAAGTTTAACCAAATAGTTATTGCTTTATCAAACAGAGTCTGCAAATAAATTAATCAAAAGCAAATATGTTCTTTGTGCGGCTCGTTTGCCGGTAATGGATGGATATGAAGATTTGCCGATATTATTGTCTGTCATTCAATCTAACAAAGTGAACATTTATTGCATATATATTAAAAATTATCCCTTAATCGAGTGGGGCTGGGGTTGCAGTTATTGGAGTCTTCCCAGAGGTGAAGTCCCCTTGGATAGGAGAAGGGAGGGCTGCTCTTCGCCTCCCGTGCGATTCCCTTCGGAACAAGTTTCAAAATTGCTTTAATCCACCGCTAAATTGAGCTGTTTTACTAACTGTCCACGATATCATAAACAGTTTGAGGAGCTAATGGACGAGATGTTATAAAAATAGTGGACGTAAAGCACAGAAGAGGCGATATATTCGCCCGGGAGTGATGGCCGGAGACCCAGCCACGGCAGACAAGCCCTCTTTGTCTCCCCCTTGCTTACATCATTTTCTAATTAGGCATAAAATTGTCTTCATACACTGGTATCGCTGGCTTCATAAACATAACCATTATGGTTCATAAAGACTCCATTGTGGGGAGCCCCTCTCAAAATAGAAAAGGATCTGGAGAGGCCCAAAGAAAAAAACATCCCCTTTGTTTTCTCTTTTGAGAAGACGGATGGGCAATGTCACGCAGAAGATTACTTTAGACTATTAAATTGTCAGAAAGGAAGAATTTCCCTATTAATAAAGGGAGTATAGGGTAGTGATGGAGCTGGATGCTGGAGGCTGGCGAGGCGCGGTACCCGGCGCGGGATGTGCGGGGATGGCGGGACGCCGCGCGGGACCGGCACGGCACGGTCCATGGGAGCCGTGGCATTCCCCCCGTGGCATTTCCGGGTGCGGGGCCGGCCGTGCTTGGTGCCACGCACCCGCGGACCAGCGGGCAGCCCCGGCCTCGGCGCCGGGATAACTGGATGGAGATGGATGGAGCCGCCTATCGCCCCCGACGCGGTGTCAGCCCCCGGACAATTACTGTCTCCAGAGGGATGGACAGACTGACTGACACTGACCTCTGCCCACGAGCCCACTGGCGGCCCCGAGGAGCTTATGTGCAATTTGCTGGATTTCGTTTACAATAACCCGACTTGACATAAATAACTCTCCATGCTGTGTCTACGCCCGCCTGACCTCCTGAACTAGCGCGGAAACACTGCCGTATTGATCAGGGGCGTGGGGGTTTTTTGCTTCTTTTTTTTCTTTTCTGTTTGGTCCGCGAAAATCCGCTCACCCCGCCCCGCGGTCCGTGCGCTCCCCCGAGCCGGACGGGCCCGGTCCCCGCGCGGGGGCGGCAGCGGGGCCCGGCCGGTTCCCTGCGCAGTGCTGAACCGAGCCCTCCTGAACCAGGACGGTGGTCCTATTTCCTCGGACCCTACTTTAACCTGAGGACGCTTTCCTAACAAAAAAGGCAGGAGTTAAATTTCATGTCGCGACAGCTACTGGCGAGCCCTGACGCCCTGGGAGGGTCGGCAGGGAAGCCCCGGTAGGACATCGGCTCCCCGAAAGCCTCCGCTCCCGCTCCTTTCCTCTCTCCCGTCCTTCCTCGCACCAACTCAGAGCTAGACCTTTGTTTTGGTCCCTGTTGGAAGCTCCGCGGGGCGCGCGGAGAGGGACGGAGGAAAAAGAAATAATAAGGAACGAAAGTAAAGGGAGAGAGAGGGACTCTGCGGCAGAAGCATTGCGGAGGGAGGCTGGTGTTATCCATTTAATGTGACATATGGAAATCTCCCGGTGGGGCCACAATTAAAGGAGTCGGCCCTGCGTCCTTTATTCCCCGCTAACTTTTGTGTTAAATGTTAACAACCTGGCGCTATCCATTCTGGCTCTATTACCAAGTGAATGTTGACTCCGAGGCTGCCTTCCTTTCTGCCTATTCTGGGGCTGCCTCCCATGCAGATTTATGTATTTTTGATATTAAATTCTTTCTAACATTACGCCTGCTCTCTTGTTGACTTTTATTGACCCTTGCCCTTGTCCCCATACTTTTCCATATTTAATACATGAACATTTTTGCCAGTGCCCTCCCCTCTTTGTTACCTCCCCGTTGACTGCCGTCCCTAATGGCATGTGCTGTTTGCTCTGTTGTTGAACTTGGTAGGGTCACATAGTCTTGTGCTGTGATATCCTCTGCATTTCCAGCCCTGCCATTCTAGGGAGGTGCCTTGTGGAACAAGCCTTTTTTCCCCTAGCTACCGGCTTCCTAATGACTTAAACAAACACCTTCGCTAATGATCCCCCAGGCTCCCTAATCCCCTCGGGGTTTTGTTTAGCTGAACTCCTAGTGCTCTGCCTGTCCCATTGGTAGCTTGGCCTCTCTGACCTGAGACATCGCAGCTCTTCTCCTTGGAGCGGGCTGCCTTGTCCAGCTCCGCCTGGGCCAAAGGCCAGGATCATGGGAGCATTGGATGCCACCAGCTGCTTGAGGTGACACCGAATTACAAAGAAGAACCGCCAAAGGAAACTTCGGCTCACACAGGCAAATGAATGTGTTCATTTATCTCCTCTGACTCCGCGGTTCGCGGCGTGCCTCGGCCCTACGGCTTGGCTGGGGGAGCGGCTAAACGTCCTTCCCAAGAAAGATTGGCTCACTTCTCCTAAGCCGGTCTGTTCAGTATCATTATGTGACCGGTTTTCAGAATTGAAGTTGCCTGGTGTTTTGATTCTTCCCTGCCTGTGCATTTGTGCCCTGGAGGTCCCTTCAAAATGGATGCTAATTGTTGGGGCTGCACACTGCTGCCTGCTAAAATGCCCCAGAGCTCCCAGGCCCTGCTCCTCAATGGCTTAATTGACAAGGACTTGTCTGTATTTAGGAGCAGCTGGTCCAAAGCATTGGCACATCAGTGCAATCTTAACACAGCATCCCTAGCCTGGAGGAGTATGAGGGTAAACGTGGTTAAAATGAAGGAAGATTTATAGTCGGCCCCCTTGGGTAATGCGACAGAAGACAGCTACCAAGATTTTCCCTAGTAGGGGTTTCATTCATCAGCTTCCCAGCCTTGGTAACGTGTCTAGGAGCCACGTTCCAGCTATTATTAATAATAGGAGGTGGCCATTTAGCACAATTAGGCAGGTGACAGTATTCCACAATAATGCGTAGCCCTAAACGAGACGGGGAGCCGCTAACAAACAGATCCGCGGCCGAACAGTGCCAGGGCTTTGCGCCACAGCCATGTCCCGGGTGGATCTGGGCTGGTCCAGGGGGCAGCGAGCGCTCACCCACCTGCGAGGGCCCCAGCTCGCAGCTCCATGTGTTGCCAGTTAAACCCTGGCAGGCAGCGGTTTAGTCTCCTTCTACAAGGAAGGCAGGGAAAGAGCACCTCCCGCAGAACTGCTCTCTCTAAACCTTGAGTTAAACCCTCTGAAGTCACACACCGGGTATAAAAATAATCTTTGATCACGTCTCCGAATTTTAAATTAAGGCTCTCTTTAATTTCGGATGCACAGATGAAATATGTATATTATTTTTTTCCCCTCTCTCTTTAAATATTTCTCGTGAGCTTCCTGCTTATAAAATTTAAACTTAGATTATTTCTAAACGGGAACGGCTGGGTTTATTTTCTGCACAGAGTTATTCAGCGTTTTACAAAGAAGGTTTATGGAGCTGCTTAAAACTAAGGGGTTTTTTGTTGTTGTTGTTCTGCAATGTGTGGGAAATACTTTCATGTTCACACAGTTCACCCCATGAATAGGGATAATAGGTTCGGGATCCTCATTGAAATTTGAAGTTTTTAAACAGAAATTCCCTAACTTTTGCTCGTTTTCTCAACTTTTTTCGTAGGAACAATGCCAACATTGAAGCCCTCGGTTGGAGTCTGCACAGTTGGAGATCTTTGGTGCCATTTTAGACATCTTTGGATTTCATCAATCAAACTGACTGCAATTTTCCATAAAAACCCTGAATTTGGGTCAGAAAGTGGGCAAAGCAGATAAAGATCGTTCGAGCTGTCTTATAAGATGATAAATAGATATCCTTTCAGTCCAACAATGCAAGAAGTGCAGTTTTGTAATTCACTTCCATTGGTTTTGAATGCAGTGAGTCGAAACAATTTATACATGTTTTCCCATGGTTAGAAGATGTCTTTACATACTTGTCAATAGTAGCTTGACCTTTTTCCCCACTGAGCTACGAAGACGTGCTTTTTTCCCCTCCTTTTTCCAGAAACAGAAAGGGGTGGTTTGGAGTTGGCTTTTTTTTTTTCCCCCCACTTCCTTCCTCTATTTCTTTTAGAGACTGAATCAGTAAGATATTTCATCTTATCCTGAGGTTTACGCAGATGGTAGGTGGTTCACTGCAGTTCACCACGCTGCAGAGGAATTATTTTGCTCTGTGCTGCCATGAGCGAGTGGCCCGAGTGAGGTGTTAGCCAGACCTGTTGGATGTCCTCACTGTGTTCTTGAACTTTCATTTAACGGGTGAGAAGCCCTAAAACTCTCGGGCGGAGACCTCGGTGGATTCTGCCAAACTGCCACAGCAGGTAGAGCCTTGCTGTGCGGCCGAGGGGAGGATATCTGCCTCCTGGGTTTCTGTCGGCTCTCTAACTGTCCCGAGAGGAATGTCTTGTGGGGTGAAGTCCAGCCCATTAGATGCTACACGCATCCGAGTGGGGTTGGAACGGGCACCTCATGTCATGTGGGAGGCCCGCGGAGGTGTGGAAACACCTTTCCAATCAGCAGCACGGGGCATCGGTCTGGGCGTGTTTCAGAAAGTGAGGTGGGAGCATTGACCTGGGTCTGCAGGATGGGGAAACTGAGGCACGAAGCCGCTTTCCCACGGCTGGGTCCAGAGGTGGCTCGGCACTTGCCGACCCCTGCCGATCGCTACGAAGCAAACTGAAGGACTCTTCTGGGAAGAGGGCAGGAGAGAGGGATATATATTTAGAAGACTAGAACTCCTCCACCGAACCAGGGGGACTTGCCCCGGGGGGGAAGCCCACCAGCTCCCCACACTCCGCCGGCGCCCAGCCCGCCCTGTCCAGGGGACAGCCTGCCGCTAGCTGGTCTCTCTCCAGCTCAGAGGAAAGTGGTGGAAGGACTAGGACCGGAGATGAGGCTTTTGCTTTTCCTCCCCTCGCCTTGAACACGACAGCCCTGCTAAGTGCTGAACACTACCCGCTAATGGATAATGACCTGCGGTGTGCAGCTGCCTCCTGCTCCTCAGATAAAGGCTGCTTTTACTATTAATTGCATTTGTAACATGAGCGCAGTAGGTTCACAATCAAAACGATCCAGAAACGGCAGCACCCACGGTTCGACGGCCACAGCCGCCTTCACGAAGCATCCGGACCCTTCTGCAGAGCGCAGACGGGGTCCACGGCCTCTCGCTGTCCCCTGGGGGGAAAGCAGTCGTGGGGGAGGAGGTGGTTCAGCTGCCCGAGAGCATTTCCGCCTCTGCAAAGGAGCACGTGGAAAGGAGGCGGTAAAGGGTTAAAGCAGCTTGTGGCCACTGGTGGCTTCCCACGGCCCGTGGGTGAGAAACACAGCCATTCACGCCATGCAGATTTCGGGGCTCCCAACAGTTCCCCTCCCTGAGCCGTATCTCGGGTGAAATTCCACCTGAACGAGATAAAAAAAACCAAAACCTTTTTTGTTGTTGTATTGTTGTACTTTTTCCCTTTTCTCAGGAGAAGATATGTTTGCTTCTCTGCCCTCCTTCCAGCTCTTCTTCAGGGCCGGAGGAGAGAGCTGGAGCTTCGTGTGCCGCGGGGAACCCCGGGGCTCAAGCCAGACCCTGTGCGAGGCCAGGGGTGGGCTGGGAACTGTGCGGGCACGGCGGCAGGGCCCCCGGGCAGCTTCCCGCAGGTGCAAGGGGGCTGCGGAAGTTTTTGGGACACGTGAAGGAGAAAGACCACACGTCTCCGGACTTGGCCTGCTTTAAAAATGACTCTATGTGTTTGTAACTCCGCAGCAGGGGCTTAGCAAGTGACGTGCGGCAGTAGCTACACAAGATTTTGGGGGCAAGCCAGTCATATTCGGCTTGCAGTTATAAGTAGCGAGATGAAACAAGTAATTTGCTCCTTAGGAAGCCTTTCACTCCCTGCTATACCTCAGGGAGCCTTTCATTCTGTGCGAAACGTCAAAAGCCGCACTAGAAACAGATAATCGGATTTCTCCCTTGCCTCCTTATTTGCTGTATGCCTAAACGAAGCTCCGAGGGACCACGGTGCCGATGTTCGGCCCGCTCCCGGCCGCGGGCGCGCAGAGGCTGGGCCGGGGCCTGAGCTGTCCCCGGCGCCTCGAGCCTCCCTCTCCGTGGACTCTGCTTTCTCAGGGTTTTGGTGTGGTGTTTTGTTGGTTTCTTGGGGTTTTTTTTCTGATTTTTTTCCCCTCCATTTTTTGAATTTCCCTTTCTTCAGTCTATCAGGCAAATATTTGAGGACTCTCTCGAAGCTAAAACGGACCATAGAAATATCTACTTCGGCCCTTTCCTCTGCCGGTGACCATCTCTTCAGCTGCTGCCGCTGGGTACCTCCCGAGCCGGAAGGGAAGGGGATGGCAGAACGTCTCCGAGGGGAGACCTCGGATGTTTTCACACGCCGAGCGCGGCTCACGCACCTGCTGAGCGGGGCGGGGGCGGGCGGGCATTGGCGGAGCTGGCTCGTTTGGCCCCGAAGGGAAATCAATAATCTTTCGAATCTCATTCCCAGGCACTGGCTCCAGCCGGTTAACGATTCAGCCGGGGACCCTCTTAGCAGCGGATTACTTACCCAGGATGATAAATATACAGCTGCATATTTTTCAGTCGACCGGGTTTATAGCGGTGGAAATAACTCTCCTGATTCTCTACTGTTTAGCTGCCCTCCCTCCTGCCTGTCTGAGGGGGAGAATCCCTCTTTCCTTGCCTTTTTTCCCTGGTGGGGCCGGTGTAGCAGACACTCAGCAGGGGCAGGACGTCGCTAGTGGCCGACGGGGGCCCGGGCTGAAACAGAGCTTTGTCCCGGTGTCCCTGTGCTGGTTGGCGGGGACGGACGGTGCACACCACTCCAGAGACATGAAGCCGGAGCAGCCCTGAACCACACCGCATTGCACCGCACTGCGCTGCACTGGGGCCGGCAGGCGGGGAAGAGTGGCGGAGCCGCGGGCCAGGGACTGGGGGTTGGAGGCAGGAGTCCTCGGCCGGGGCAGGCGGTGCCACTCACGCCGGCGGGGGGCTCGCAACTCGCTGCAGCCCCGCTCCCCGGTCTCTCAAAGCCCCTTTCAGCCGCTCTGCGGGCTCCTCACCGGAGGAGGCTGAAGCTACATAAAAGCGCATTATGAAAATTATAATATCGGGCCCAGAGCATGTCCGCGGAGGCAGCTCGGCAGCTTTCAGGCATTGAGCTCCTGTTCAGCTGGACTGAGCTGTAAAATATCCATTTGAATTCGGTGCCTGAATGGAGCAGCAGCAAGAACAACAAGGATCGGGGCAACAGAGCTCCCTTTATCCCCCCTGTGACTTCCCCCTTCTTGGCCATTCCTTTCCTGTTGTACCTTTCTTGCTTATGGGCAAATTCAACGCCTTTTTTTCTCTTTTCTTCTTTCTTTTCCCTGAGCGGGAAGGGGGGAAGGACTGGTGGGGGGACGTGTGCGGGAAAGGCCCCGTGCCCTTCCCTGCCTCCCTCCCCGCAGTATGCTCCCCGGAGCCGGTGGCTCGTCTGGTTGCAGTGCCGGAGGGGGAAGAGGGAGGAGAAGTACCAGGCACGCCCTGCCAGGCAGAGCCGAGCTCACCCCGGCACTCAGCTTCACACGGTGTAAAGAAGCCTCTTTCTCCATCCCGGAGAGCGGCCCACTCTGTCTGCCTTGGCTTAATACGGCCCCACACCCTGCGACGGTGCCACTGCTGAGACTGATGCGAAAGAGTCTTTGGCTCCATAAACCCCAAGGAGCCTGGGATGAGAAGTCACGGGGGGAGAGGGGGACGGTTTTGGCAGTTATGATCTATGGAGGCAGATGAGCCGACCTGCTATTCAAAATACTGCCCATTGTGTTGGTAATGGTCCGTTTATGACTGGAATAACCCCTTTAATATTAATAGAGCCTTTTAAGGCGGCGGTTTCCTGGGTGCTGGGCAGGCGGGCGAGCAGCGCAGGTGTTGGGGCAACCTGTGCAGGCGGTGGCCCGGCCGCGGCTCCCGGCGCAGGCAGCGAGCAGGTGCTGGCGGGACGCGCACCCTCTGCACCCGGGCGAACAAAGGCTCGGCTCGCCCGGGGTCTGCGAGCATGAAGAATTGTTTAATTTCAGGGGAAAGTGAAAGGCTCTGCTTCTGCCGGGACGTGACATTTCCTGTGGTGAAGCCTGCATTGGCTGCTAATAGAGATCTAATTGATGGGTGAAGTCCCATTTCCGCGCTTTCTCCTTTATTGCTCCATCCAGTCTGTTGCAAAATATAACCTTAATCTGATTTAGCAATTCCTCCAGGATTCGGTGCAAGCTTACAGCACAGGAAAAATCGTTATTAAAAAAGTTAAAATACAGACTTGGATTCAGTGCGTTGCCTTTTTTTATATATATTATTATTATTTTGTTTGGTTAGTTCTTTCTTTTTTTTCTTCCTTTTTTTTTAGACCCAACCCCACCCAGACTCCTGGCAATTTGACACGTTCCTTTTCGGTAATCACTCCGGGTTTTATGACTATTAATATCAGAAGGGATCGGCGATAATGCAGATGTCCCTCTTTGTTTTAGATGCAGATGTCAGCATTTTGCAGCCCGGTTCCCGAGCGCGGCTCCGGGCGCGGACTGAAGTGCAGCCCCGACGGAGAAGCGCATCCCGGCCGGCAGCGCACCACCACCCGGGGAGCGGGAACAAGAGGGGCAAGGCACCGGCAAGTTTGGCGATTGACGTCGCCAGAATAAAAATATAAGGATAAATAACAATCAGCACCGTTTTGCTGGAGGTCATTTCTCTTTCTCTCCCAGGGGATAAAATAATACGTTTATTTTAAAAAGGCTGGCGCAGGACCCAGTGGCAGCCGGCCCATTCTCTCCCTGCCGGCAGGGATGTGCACGGGGCTGTTCTCCTCCCGTGACTGCAGACGAGCAGAGGGGCCGGGGCAGACCGCATCGCCCCGGCCTTTACACCTGCGGGCAGTTTAATGGCCCCCCCCGGGGCCAACAACCCAGGCGGAGTGTGAAGGGGCTCCACAAGCCGTCGTCAGGAGGGCACGCCCGGCCAGGCTCACGTGCAAAAGCAGTGGACAGGGCAGAGATACTCCTTTTAATTGATTCTTTGCCTTTTTGCCTTTTTCTTCGGCTTTTTTTTTTTTTTTTCTCCCCGTCCGCGCTATCTGAGATAGAGAGGAGTGTACAGGCATTCTGGACCTATACAAACTCTCTTCAGTCCCCTTCGATGGGTTTAATGAGGCGGAACACGATGAAGGGGATTTGAACCGGTCTGAATGATTGATGAAGCCTGGGGCAAGGCTGAGCTTTTTCCGGATAAAGCCCCATAGATCCCGTTATAATGGCTGGATAGTGGCAGGGCTGGGCTCCTTCAAAAGCCGTGGCCCAAGCGCATTGAGAGGAAACAGGGAGGGAAGGTGCTCTGTTGTTACCTAATCAGCCAGTGCACTGAGCCACCAGCCGCCGGAGGCAGGAGC